>JBCEWC010018054.1:0-12162 GCA_038996855.1 Solanum aculeatissimum
TTATAATTGTGACATGTGTTATGTGAACTGAGAAAGAATGAGAATTCAAAAAGGATGTACCATTTCGAGGGACGTGTGGCACGCCGCAACGGATACTATAATTCGAGGGACGTGTCGCATGCCGCGACGGATACTATAATTCGAGGGTCGTGTCGCACGACGCGACGAATACTATAATTCGAGGGACGTGTCGCACGCCGCGACGGATACTATGATTCGAGGGTCGTGACACTTCTTCTTTGTAGTTTTCACATAAATTGGACGAATGTAAAAAAATTAATTCCTCGGTTGCGCGAATTATTTCTTTCGTTTCAATTTATATGGTATAATTTAATTTAATATAGATTATTTTTTAAAAAATCAAATTTGTAATTTAAAATAAGTCATAAATATTTATGCGGATTAAATTATCTTATTAAGGATAAATTTAATATTTTAAAGTTAAATTACTACTACTAATATAAAAATATGTCATTTCTTTTAAAATTGATTAAAAATATAAATTGAGACTGAAAGAATGCGAAATAACAAAATGCGAGAATGATAAAAAATTTATCGAGAAGAAGAAGGCAAAAAAGCAACAAATTATGTGAACTTCAACTATATTAGGGATTGTTTGATTGTTGGTTAGGAAGTCAACAGTTCATATATTAAAATCAATATAATTGATATCAAATTTAATATTTCTTCTGTCTTATTTTATGAGGTATTTTTTTATAGTCTGTTCTAAAAAGAAGTCATTTTATTATAATTAGAAATAATTTAACTTTAAATTTTTTTTATCTTTAAAAAAATTATTTATAGCCACATAAATATTTAAGAATTATTTTAGACCATAGTCTACAAGTTTCAAAAAAAAAAATTCTTTAAAATATACTGTCAAGTCAAATGGTGTCACATAAAATAAGACGAGGGAGATAGTATTTTAGTTGCTATTTACTATAAATTCGACCATGAAATACGATGTTTGATTATTAATTTATATTTCCACATAATTTATACATGTATACGTTATAAAAAAATCTGTGTTACGTAAAATAGAAAATGGATTAATAAGCAATACATAAGTAACTAATGACTATATACCACTAATCTTTACACTACTAATACCTACAAAACTCTAACCATAGCCTAAAAGGACCCTTGTGTGTTTGTGGTTAAAAAAATCACAAGATTCTTTTGAAGTTATAATTAAAAAGGAGAATTTAAAAGTTGATATTGTGTATTTAGATATGAATTTCTTTTTTTTTTTTAAATTTCAAATTTTGATCATGGTGTCACCTCACCACCTTAGTCTAAAACAAGTGTAATAGAATTAAAAAAGTTAGATATGTACCAACTTTGGTAAATAAGCATTGATTGGAAAACATAAATTTATGAGTTCATTATTAGGAATGCCTTGCTTTATACGTATGCTTAGCATTCATTTCCACATTTGGTCCACTCCAACAAAGTGGAATTCACAAGAAGTAGAATTCACTGAAACTATACAATATGATTTATCAAAAATTAAAGAAAGTATACACTTTTATATAATGTATATTATTTATACACGGGCTATACACAAAATATATATTATGATACACAAATATACATCGACTATACATATCTATACAACGAGGACTATTTTTTTTGTAATTTTTAAAGTTTAGTGTCTCTCAGCGTAATATTTCCAAAAATTATTTTATCTTGAAGGATAAAAATAGAGACAAAAAAGTATAAGTGGTCCATTTATTCATGTACGAAATGCAGGTCCATCATTATAATCTAATTAGAGAAGAGGTCCCAATTATATTGGGCCAATCTTTGTAGTAAGTTGGGCCACTATGTCAAATACAAAAGAGTTGATCGGATCAATCCCTTTATTTGTTAATACTAACATAAGTATTTACAATATAATATTGTTAATTAAGTCTCAAACTATAGTAAAATTATCTTAATAATACTTATCAAGTACAAATGATTCACTCCTTTCAATTGTTACCTATTATATAATTTTTTTTAAGTATTTGGATTGTTGGTTTCAATACAATTTTAGTTGTATATGATGTCTTATATCCTTTTTTTTTTTTTGTCATAGTACAAGTTTGATAGTTTATAATTTGAGTTGGCCTACAAGTAAAGATTTGTTTGTGGTATTATTTAGAACTTTAGAAATAGTTATTTTCAACTTTTTCCAATTTAATAGGCAAGGGCCCCAAAAATCACTTCCAAGAAGCTTCTTCTCATTTTGACTAATATTTGCTATGGAAGAATATTCATGTACCTAGCTACCATTTCTCAGAACAATCATTGGATTATTAGAATTAGAAAATAGAATAAATTTACCATAAACAGGATTTAACATTCAGAGCTTCTGTATAGACACCCCCCATTTCTTGCCTTCATTGGCCCTTAAACATAATCAAATGACCAGGTATAAGTATAGTGAAAACTTAGCTTGGTCTCTCATGAATTCCTTGAAATTCTTCACAGGAAAAACAGATTTGAACTTTTCAAGTACATGGTTTCCCTGCCCTATCCACCCAGATTCAGAAGGAACATACATTCTCAATCCAAATAATTCAGCATTCTGACTCAAGTATTTTTGGTATGCACAACCTGCTAAGACACAAGAAATTATCATTAGTTTCTAACAAACTTTGAGGACACTACAGTTTAGTGTCGGAAACTGATAATGCGAGAGTTACAGATGACGCAAAACCAACTGATCTCCAATTGTGCTCAAGGGAAACAAAACACTATGACCTCCAGATGAGTACAGCCAGGTGTGAAGGATTAGGTTTCAGCAAATCCAAAAGATATGTTGATATATGTGAATTAAACGATATAGGACGCGACGTGAAAGAAATATCTACAAAAGTTGATGAGAGCACAAAACATTTATTCAAACTAATAATATTATGGAAGACTTTTAAAGTATTGTGATGAGTAGAGACAACAGACAAGTATGTCTTCAATAATTAAAGAATCATCTTGTCAAGCTAAACAAAACAATACCCTAAGGCTCAAGTTTGCTGTTGTATGCAATTTGCGAATGAAGCCCCGTTAAGCCTACTGACATGACAAAAACCAGCAGTTTCACTATCTCGAGCTATTCTCTCTTTTCTTCTAGCGGAGGAAGAACGTAATGCTTCATACTGGGTGATACTCGTCTGGTTTGCTGAAGATATATTCTTGTTATGCTTGTTAGCATCTGTTTCTGGCTGACTATATACTGCATTCTGGCTCCCAGTGGAGAAGGAAATTCTTGAATGTGAATTTTGCCCTTCTGGACTTCTCCAAAACTTAGGACCCAAAAACTCTGCATGAGGGATCATGCAGCATGTACTTCCTGTAAAATCAGTATCTGAAATCCTTCCTGTAGTTCTTGCCAAATCATGTTGCATTTCATCAAGTAATCTCTCCAAACCATTTACACGTTTCTCTAAGGAATTCATTCCATTTCGTGAGCTGCCAATAAATCCCTGCAATGAAGAAGAGATAGGTTGAGCTCAGCATGCATCTCTTGGCACAAATATTTAACTCATTCCTCTTAAATAGGGGAGACTACAGGATGAGACATTAACTAAAAGACCAAAAGCTAAATATGATGTTCAAAGGGGTGCTGAGGGAAGGAGAAGATAAATATACCTGGAGGAGGTCCAACAAACTGGACTGTTGATTTTCAATCTGAACAAGCTGCTTGCTGACAGAACAGAAATTCTCGTACTCTCTATGACTCAACAATGCATCTTCATGGATGTTTTCATCAGGTACATCCATGTTGTCATTGTAGTCCTCAACGAGTGGGATAACCTGAGAACCAAACTGTGATTTACCATATCTGTGGAACTTTTCATCAGTTGGTCTGTTGAATAGAGTAGACTTTACTTCTGAGTTTGAACTGCTACAATTAACTGAATCCACTGAATCTTGAACTCTAAGATTTTGATTCTTCTGTTCTTCACAAGCTACCTCCAAAGAAGAAGCCAGTGAAACAGTGTGCTTAGCTTTAGAATCAGGAGATTTTCTAAAATCCAGCTTACAGGAGCTCGTAACATTTGATTTTGTGCGGCGGAACCTAATAGAACTATTTTTCTGGGAGGTGATTGAGGAAGAACTACTGGATGCAAGTGACCTGGTTGGGCGGATTGCTTTCTTCAGCTGAGGGGTTTCCATGGCTGTATCACTCGAACTTTTTGAAGGAGTTGGAGAACAGGCACCACTACCACAATCTGGAGACACAAATTAATAGTTTTGTAAATATGGCGCCTCATAAGATAATTTTAGCAGCAGAATATAGAGGTATAAAGTATGACATTGTAAATGTAGGTAAATAAAGTATGACATTTACAGTAAGAGATTAAAGATGGAAATAGGAAGAATCGCAACAATCTCTTGTCGAAACACGCCGTACAATTATATAATACATAAAATTAGCAAAAGGACAGGGAGATGAAGATGCAACATTTGAAAAGGGAAAATAGCCAGACAGCTCACTAATATCGATTGGTTGAAACAAAGTTATTATGATGCAGATGCGGCTGAAATAGTTTGGTTACTAAAGAGAATTGACATTTTCAGACAATGAATTTGGAAGTCTGGAAACAAAAGGGTGCATTAAAGCCCAAGATTCCCTGGACCTGGACTCGTCTGACAAGATAAGTTTCTAAGCATGTGCATAGCATGTGATGATCAATCAGTAAAAACAAATGTTTTGTCCGTACTCTGGAGAACATAAAAACTAGAAAAAGAACTTTTAAGAAGAAAAAGTTATACAAGTTTAACTTTGTGCAGGACAAGTCAATAGTAAAAAAGCTTGTTAACCATCTCCCTATTTGAAACCATACTGGCCACTGTATCACCCTCTTGCCATCAAAGAAAATTATCAACCTACCGCCAACAATCTTCAAAAAGCTTCATTTTGAGCTAATATTTTCATTTCCGTAGTGTTGAGGAATTCAGAAAAGATTATTGATAAAACATATTTATACCATATGAAATCTAGGGATACTCAAGCACCGAGGCTCTCATAAACATAAAATAAAAAATAAACTCTGGAACCTTTTTACGAAGAAAATATAAAATTATTTCCACGGAGAAGTTTAGCTTTGATTGGAAGTTACCTTTCCGTGGAAACTTGGATTGTGATTGAGGCAAAACATCATCTGAAGTACCTGGAACTTCCTTCCACCATTCTAACGCCCGATTCATTGTCTCTCTCACAACCTTCACCTGTAGATTCAGAGGAGAGCATTCTATAAGCCATTTTTTCTTATTAATTTTTAATATTTTAGATTAGAATAAGATCAGCAGTCTATTACTCCATTTCAAAAATAAATGACAAAAGAAAGTTATGAAGTTTTTCTTTCAATTATTTCTAAACATTATGATAAATCAGATTTACAGAGTTATACACTTGTAGTTCATATATTTATACCTTATCGAATCTTCTGTTATCCAATGACGTGATGCAGAACGCCTTCAACTCTGACAACAACTCTCTCTCGGAAACAGCCAACCGTCCCAATGTCTCCGCCGCAGCCTTCCGCACAGTCCAATCTTCACTACTCAACAACTCAGCTGTAATTGGAACCAAGCTATTCAATACATTCTTATTCGAAGCACCACCAACACTTACAATACTACCAATGAGATACAGCAACGCCGGTTTGGCTTTAAAGCTATCATTCTTCACCAATTTCATGAGCTTCGACAACATTTTCTTCAGCTCCGCCGGCTCAGGATCAGGCGATGCTTCAATTGCAGCCGCAAGGCAAAGTGAAGCTCCGATCTGCGAATTAATATCCTGCTCGTGCATTATAGCGTCGATTAAAGGCTTCAAAATAAACGAAAATGGCGGTTGAGTAATTTCCGACGCAATGGAGGAAACAGCTTCTACACAAGCAGAGCGAACCGCTGAGTCAGGGTCACGAAGTCGCCGGAGTACAGTAGAAAGCATTTTCGCTAGATGCGGTGAAAGTGCATCCCCGTGAGTGGCCGAGAGTACACCTATAAGCCGAACACATTGCCGACGCACCGGCGATTTATCGGAGGAGTCGGTACTCGAAATACAAGTCAAAAATGCACCAAAACCTTCACTGTTAAGACTCCTAGCTATAGACTCAAGCTCATTCGTCGCAACTGTGAGAGTATCACGGTCAGATAATCTATTAAGACATGTATTCACTCTGTTTTTCAGATCACTAGGTTGTCTCTGTAGCGCCATTGATGGCAAAATGGAAAATATTCCGCGCCGGAGAAGTCACGATGAGGCCGGTGACGGAAGTGTAGACCGCCGGAGTAAGGTTGAATTTACCGCCGGCGACGGTTACAGTGGCGGTGGTGAAATGAGAGGGAAAAAGGAAAGTGAAGTGTGAATGGGTGAGTCAATGGAGCTGGTTTTATATGTTACAGAAGGAACGTGGGTAGGAGTAGTGCGATAAGTTAGGCAGAGAATTTATTGTCTACACGATGGCTCAGCTGGTTACCGTGAATCCTCTTTGAAATAAAAATAATTCTACTGCAATTATTTTTTTCTTCAAATATCAAATCACTCACTACTCATCACTAATTTTTTAGTTTGTTTTAATTTTTTCTCTTAATCTTAGAAGTTAAAGTCATTTTTGAAAATCCTAATAATACATTTACTATTATTATTAATTGAATTATATTCAAAATGTGAAACTAGAGTCGAAATTATTGTTATATCTCATCCAATTATTATTATAATTATTATTATAGGTCTAATTTTTAACAAGCATTATTTAATGAACAATGTTGACTAATTATATTTATCAAAATGTGAAGTTATGATAAAGAATACAATAATATCTGATTAAAATAAATAAGATTAACAATAATATTGAATAACTTATTCTTTGCTTTCAAAGAATTCATATCTGAACACCGACCTTCTGAAAATAATAATAAAACTATTGTTTATTGCTCGCGAAAACAATCAACTAATACTAGCCAACTTATTCGCCTAATTAGCCTATCTTTTTTATCAGATTTTTTTTCTATTTATCAGATTTTTAGGTTTGACACATTAAAAAGGACTATATGGTATGGGCTAGAAAAGGGAGAAGAGGAGTACCTTAAGGTACGCTTCAATTATTGTTATGATTATTATGACGTCCATTTTTTTCAACAAGAATTACTAATTAGATAATATTGATCAAACTTTATCAAAATGTGAAATTGTGGTCGAAACTACAGTAATATTCCATCCAATAATTGTTATCATTATTATTATTTTAGGTCTAATTTTCAACATAGTACTAATTGATGAGATCAGAAATAAAGTTAATGATATATTAGAGATTTAAAGACGTATTTTAAAATTTAAAAGGTCAAATTGAGTAGGATCGAGACAGAATACCTAGAGTAGAAATGTGATGTTACGAGGGACGAGCGGACATTGAAGTGAGGTCTGCCACTCAATCTATTCCCAAGAGAAAAAACTTTAAATATTTCGAGTCCATCATCTAGAGTAGTGGTGATATCGATGTTGATGTCACACATTGTATTGGAGCAATATGGATGAAATGGATGCTTGCCTCCGAAATATTATGTGATAAGAAGATACCATCTAAATTTAAGGATAAATTTTACAGAATGGTGGTTAGACCCATATTTGTTATATGAGATGGAGTGTTGATCAGTCAAAAACCCACATGTTCAGAAGATGCAGGTTGTGGAAATGAGAATGTTGAGATGGATATGTGGACAAACCAGAGGTGACAAGATTAGGAATGAGATCATTCGAGAAAAGTTAGGTGTGATAAGATGAGAGAAACAAGACTATGATGATTTGGACATGTGCAAAGAAGAAGTACGGACACGACTATTAGGAGATTCTCAGACCCCACTTATAAGATTTCAATGGGTATGTTATTGTTATTGTTATTAATTATTAACATGAATTATTAATCGAACAATATTGATCAATTCCTTCTTCTTTTTTTGTCAAAATGTGAAATTGTGAAGGGAATTACAGTAATATTAAATCCAACAATTTGTTATGATAAATATATAGGTACCTACTGAATCTTTCTTTCGATATCACAAGATTGTCCTATCACATCAGTAGATATTTTAATTACAGTTACTATATTCTTCTCCACTGCAGGAAGATTACCCTACCCCGTCCAAATTTGGTGACTTTTTTTTAAAAAAAAAATTTTAACATGTAAATAAATGAAATTTAATCTCTATTCATTATTTGAAATAATATTTTTAATACTTGAATTAATTTATTTCATCTAGGAGATTAGAGATGTTACAAAATAATTTCAAATTAGATTGGATATCTCAAGAGTTAGGACTTCTCTGTATATTGTTCAATACGTTTATGAATAATATTACTAGTTTCGTGAGCTCGAATGGTTACCATGATTTTTTCTTCTTCTTTTTTGAAAGAACTAATATCTGCAATAAAAAGACTAATTAGTTATTTTTTTCATTGTTCTCAAATCTAAAATAAAATTTAAACGATATTTGATAGATAATATAATTTTATCTTTAAAATATTTATAAAATATAACAATAAATTTTATTTCAAATTTAATCGTAAAATACTTTATCTTATCTCGTATATCAAATGACTCTTGTGATTGTATATATTCATGGTACTTGACTAATCACTTGTACCATAATGGTACAAATAGGATTTGGGTATTTTTAAGGGACCAAAGAGTATCTCACTATTTTTAAAAAAATAAATAAATAAAGAGAAGCTAAGTTGAAACTTTTTATAAAATGAATTGGATATATTATATAATAGCATAGAGTGACTACAACTCAATGTCAGATAGCTGTTAAAAAGTATAAGTCAGAAAACATAATATGTGCTTTTGCTATACCTTTGTAACTCCAAATACCCCGATTCATTACAGTCCCCCCCTATGATAGTACTCCAATCGCCCCATGAATTGATTATTCCTAAACGAGTCATGAAGGGTATAACGTACATATCCTGTCTTTACATTGGATCAAGAACAGAATCAGAAGGATAAAAAATCGCTAATTCATTCTTATGGAGCTACATTGCAACAAATCTTCCTTTTTTGCAGTATTGCTTCTATGATCTTAGGAGCACTGGCCACCAGGGCCCAAACGAAAGTAAAAAATATAAATTTAAATCATAATCAAACTCTTAAATATTTGAGTTAGATTTTATTTAAATTGAACGATATCAATTTCTAATAAAGTATTTCAATTAGATATTTTTCGTTGAGATGCATTTTTTTTTTTAAAAATACAGTACAATTAATGTTTCCATATGATTGGCTTTAATTTGCATTATTGTTGTTTGAACTAAATGATATATATATAAGCAAAGGCCAACTCACTTTTATAAGTCTACAGCACATGTAAAACTAGACGACGACAGTTCAATTATTTCTCATGTAATTTAATTAATATATATGCACATTGATCCCACATATAATTAATATGTGTATGTTTCTTTATGTTATATATTTGTAATTTTTTTTAAAAATAGATCGTAGTAATATTGAGTTGAATTCGATTAAATTCGTAAGTTTATAGTTTGATTTTTCTCATAAATTATCTGTGTGTACGTTATTTTGAAGCTAGACGAGGGTGTTAGGGTTAATCATTTTCATGCAATATACTAAGATTCCATATTTGACAAAACTAGTAGCTAAGGTCTAATAATTAAGACAAAAAACAACCTGCAATATAATTATGAGAAATAATACACTTTTCACTAATTGCATTATATTAATCTTTTAATCATGATTACTAACCAAAAATATAGGCATTATTGTTCCCTACAAATATTCGGTTTGTAACATGGTCTATGATATATTCCTAGCTAATCATTTTATGTTTTTTTCTTTTAAAAAAAATTATTTTGTTGAAAAATAAGTTATTAAGGATCGTTATTCTATTTTCAATATGAAATAAAAATAATAATAGTATAATTTTTGAATTATTTATTCCGTGATAACCTATACATTTTTAGTCTATTTTTTGTGGCACCGTTTGACTTAGTACGATATTTAAGAAAAAATAGATTTTTGAAATTTGTGGTTTAAATCATCCATAGATATATAGTATAGTTGAAAATTATTTCATTAAGAGTAAAAGGAAAATTTTAAAGTTCAATAATTTCTAATTATAATAAAATGACATTATTTTTAGAACATACTAAAAGAAAAATAGAGGGAATATATCATGCAATTTCATCCCAGCCAAATGTGAGATAAACTTATTTTAAAATTATTCTTCGAAGTAGATATCTCTTATTCCTCATACTAAACGATGACGTGTTTAGTTATGAACAAATTATTCTGAAATTATTATCCTATCTGCAATACAAAATAAGAAGGAATTGTTTGGTTGCTCGTTAATGTTATGTAAAGTGATATTGAAAATACATGTTAGAAATTAATTATATAGAATTTGGTTATTTTCAATTAGTTTGACTATAAGTGTGTACACTTTTAGATTAATCCCACATGTGAATCAAAAATGGGCCCAATATATGTTATTTTTATGATCGAGATAAAATTTAGAAAATTAATAATTTTAATATATATATATTTTTTATTATTGAATATATAAAATTTTCAAACCGGGAAAATAATTTATTATAGGTAATATTGTAATTTCATAGTTGAGGTAGACGAAGAAATAATTAAACAATAATTAATAGAAATGACACCATAAAATTAGGTAGACAAGCGAATAGTCACCGTAAAACTTTCTAATAATTAACAAAAATGACACAGTAAAATTACGCAGACACTTTAATAGTCACCATAAACAGATACGTTACTTTAATCGTCAGTTGTCTGGTTGCAGCTATCCGTTTCAAGATGTTGAGCAATATATAATTTTATAGTTGAAGTAGATGAAAAAATATTTGAATAATAATCAATAGAAACAATATAATAAAATTAAGTAAACACTTTAATAATCACCGCAAAATCAAGCAGACATGTTTAAAATTAAATAGACACATCAATAACCACCGTAAAATTAAATAGACACGTTATTATAATTTCATAGTTGAAGTAGATGAAGAAATAATTAAATAATAATTAATAGAAATGACGTAAAAAAAATTGGTGTTGTTGAGGTTCAATCTCGAAAAATTGATTTTAAGATTTTGGGCTTGAACCACCAGGTCAAACAGCTCAGTAATCACCTACCTGCTTCAAGCAGCTAAAGCAGATATGACGATTCTAAACTCCTTAATGTAACAACTTATTAAATAGGTAATTATTTTGATATAGATAAATTTAATTAATTTAAATTTACATTGTGCAACTTTAATTAAAAATAATTTCTCGAAATTTCTTTATTTTCGTTGCTCGTATTATCTCCAACTACGTACCTTCGTATTTGTTGGACACTGTACGTGGTCACAAAAGAACCCATGTTTCACTTTTTGATGCATTTTTATTTACGTGCAATTTGAAATAAACCGTAGCCAAAATTGATAAATTTATATTATATTTGATTACTCATATAAATTTATTTTAAAATTAAATTATAAGGACGATCAAATATGACATAAATTTAATATTTTTTAATCAGATAAAACTATTTTGTCTCTAGACTAAACTCAAGTGTAAGGTGTAAGTGAAGAAAATAGAAGAGAAGAAGATCGTTCCTTAGCCTAGTCTATGTCCATAGCTGACGCAATTTCGTACCGATACAAATTTATTTTTGAAATATCTCAATCAAATATGAGATAGATTTAATATCAAAATTTATTCCTGAAATATCTCATATTATTCTATCTAACTTAAAATTATTTTATTCTATCTCTTATATGAGATAAATGTGTTTAGAAATTATTAATATTGTACAATAATAATAGCAACATGCCTGATAAAATTCCACAAAATTTTTTAAGATTATAAAATTATTAAAATTTTTGAAACAATTTAATCTACTTAGGAGTACTTCGATTGGAAGTAAGCTATCCAGGGATTACATAAAATAACTTATTCTATCACTAAAATATAAATGATAAAATAAATAATTTTATGTCTACCTAATATCTCTAATCAAATACAAAATAAAATAATTATATATTTTAACATAAAATTATTATAATTTATGTTGGGCGGAAACGAGACCAAAATATATATCTTTTCTGATGTGGAAGTTCAGACTATGCTGCAACCACAGAGCATA
>JBCEWC010018055.1:0-12162 GCA_038996855.1 Solanum aculeatissimum
TACCAGCACAAGGCCATTTAAACCAACTCCTCCACCTCTCCCGCCGCATCTCCGCCTATAACCTCCCACTCCACTTCGTCGGAACCACCGTCCACCTCCGTCAAGCAAAAAATCGCGTCCATGGCTGGAATCCACTTTCCATATCCAACTTCAAATTCCACGAATTACCAACACCAAATTACGAAACCCCACCTCCTAATCCAAGTTCAGCCACCAAATTCCCTTCCCAATTGATGCCCTCTTTTCACGCCACGTGTCATCTCCGTCACCCGATTTCTTCTCTGTTACGTGACCTTTCAAGGAATTACAGAAGAGTAATTGTTATTTATGATTCATTAATAGCTTGGGTTCTTCAAGATGCTCCTGCTATACCAAATATCGAGTGTTATAGCTTTCGTAGCATTTCAGCCTTTTCTATTTATTCTTGGGATAAATCTGCTGTAACGCCGGAGTTTACAGAGTACAGCAAAATACAATTTGAGTTCAGAGAAATTGTTAATTCTGGCGATTTGTTGAATTCCTGTTATGAAATTGAAGGAAATTATCTTGATTTCCTAGCAAAACTGAAAGGTCCAGCTCATAAGCAATGGCCTATTGGTCCATTAAACCCAGTAAAACCGTTTGATAAAATAGATTCAAGAAAATCGCATGAATGCATAAACTGGCTGGACGAGCAAGAACCAAATTCCGTCTTATTCGTGTCTTTTGGGACGACGACTACTCTTTCTGACGAAGAAATTAAAGAATTAGCAATTGGGTTGGAGAAAAGTGAGCAAAAATTCATTTGGGTATTAAGAGAAGCTGATAAAGGTGACATTTTTACAGGAGAAAGTAGAGAAGTTGGGTTACCACATGGGTATGAAGAAAGAGTGAAAAGCAGAGGGCTAATAGTGAGAGATTGGGCACCACAATTGGAGATTTTGGGACACGTATCGACGGGTGGATTCATGAGTCATTGTGGATGGAATTCATGTATGGAGAGTATATCAATGGGAGTGCCAATGATAGCTTGGCCAATGCATTCAGATCAGCCAAGAAATGCATTTTTGGTAACTCAAGAGTTGAAAATTGGAGTAGAATTGAGGGATTGGGCAGTGAGAGATCAGTTGGTGAGTTCAGTTGCAATTGAAGAATGTGTTAGAAGATTAATGAATTCTGCAGAAGGAGATAAGATGAGACAAAGGGTTATGGAGTTGAGCAAATCAGTGGTGGATGGTGGTGGCAGTAGCAGAGAGATGGACTCTTTCATTGCCCATATCACAAGATAATAAAATAGTAGTAATGTACTCTATATTTATAAATTCTAGTTTTTTGGTACGTGCGTTGCACGTATATCATGTTGTGTAATGTATTTTTTTGGTAATCTATACTATCTTAAAAATGAATCAAATAATATATGGATTTTTAACTTGCACTTTAAATATCAAGTCTTGGTCTTATGAACCCAAATGCTTTAGTCGCTAGGTTCTGTCTTCAATTCTATAGCTTAGCATTAACTCCACCTTAAATATTATTAATCAGAATTATGTCATCCATAAATAACATATACCATGACATCTCACTTTCGATTCTCTGCATCAATTCATCTATCGCCAAAGCAATAATAATCAACTAAGAATTGTTCCTTTGTGCAACTTAGCTCTAACAAACTGGAAATTACTTCGAGACTCCTTCTATTGTCTTTACGCAAATCGTGACTTCATCGTCCATGTCCTTGATTGACTTAGTATACGTAACATGCACTCCTCTAGCCTCCATTCTTTTCTTATCAAAATTATTTGCTAGGGCCTGTGCAGGATAGACAATATATTTTAGTGTTTCAATCTCCATTGTTGGTCTAATAGTCTTTGTAATGCCAACACGCTAGTAACTCTGTGAGGAAGCATCATCACTATTTTTGTTAGATCACATGTTGGTGATATTACGGACAATATTGATTCCAAAAAGATAGTAATAAGATACCATTCCTAAGATCCTAATAGGATTGCAGGAATGGAAAAAACAATTTGAATATGATTCAATTAATAGTAAAATGTTCACAAATCCACACCAAATCTTTATCGTCATCCATGATCATATTAGGCATTCAACATTGGATCAATAGTTTTAGGAATCGCAACGGTTCAAACCTCTCCTTGTTCAGATCAAGCCACATTGTTGGCAGTCTTTTGCAGTTGCAGAGCACCTTCATAAATATAAGCGGACCAAATGCGGCCGAACAAAAAAGGCGAGCACCATAATATGGCGGAGGCAAACGCCATGAGACTCCATTGGACTTAATGTCGTCGATGATATCACTTGATCCGCTTGGAACATGTATATTTCCCAGCGAATCTCTGACCATCACACACCAAAGACAAAAAATCGACCGGACACTTCGATGACTGCCATTGATTTGCTTGTGAACTATCGCTGCACAGATGATATCACAGAGTTAAAGGATGGGAATAGGTGTTTTTGTGGCTTTAAGAGAAAGTGATGTGATTGAAGCGGTGACTTCTCTTCGGGAGTATTTTTTTTTAATGATTAAATATGATGCTTAAATCAATAAGGACATTTTAGTACTTTAAGTTTTTAATTTTCGATTTTTTTTTAAAAATAGTATAGATATAGATATAAATAGATATAAATTTTATTACTAATAAAATAATACTAAGAACTAATTTCTTGTTTGGCATAATAATAACTATAGTTCCAGGCAATTAGTCATTTTCAATGTCATGGTTTCGAAATAAGTTTAATATTTTCCATTGGGCTCTTTTTGGACCTACGCATAACAAGAGTTTTACCCCTTTATTGTATTTTTATTCTCTTACATAAAGATGATGAATTATACTATCTAATATTTAGTAACTGGAAAATTGGATTATGTACCCTTTTTGGAATTCTCTATGGATTTCGACAATTTTGATTCAGAAAACACAAAGGTTTTTCTAGGAAGAGAAATGGGTTTGCTCAGATAGCAGTTTTGGTGACCAAAAATTTCAAGGTTTGTGTTGAACCCTTTTTGATTTTCTTTCTCATCTTGCTTCTATCAGTGAAAATCCCATGAAAGATTTAACTTTTTTTTTAAAAATTTTGCTTTCTTGATTTTGAAATTACCCAAATCAGCAAAATCTTCCTTTTGCTAGCTTTTCTGATATGGGTCTTCTGAGTTATCAATTTGGGGGCCAAAATTTTCACGGTTTATCAGTGAAAGATTTCAACTTTTTGCTTTGTGGATTATGAAATTACCAGAAATTAGCTGTCTTTTTTTCTGCAATTTTCTGATGTATTATTGTGTTATTTTTCAGTCTGTGAATTTTCAAGTATCAAATGGCGTTGTGTTCTATTTATAAGTATGGATCCCAAGCTCAGGGGTTGGCTTTTCTTGCATTTGGGTCCATTTCTTTTTTGGTATTTGTTTATGCTGCTGTTATCTCCAAGTTGCTTCCACCATTCGATAATCCGATCCTTGCAGCCATACAGAATGACAGGTGACTTTCCCATTGTTCAGTTTTATTCAGTTTCTTGTATTTAGACAAATTTGCTTATTCCTAGGTCTCTTGATTAGCTTTGAGTAATATATATGTTGTTCAGTGAAATGCAAACTGGTATTTAGCTATTATTTGGATTTATTTTCTCTGTTTTTGCCTTATATACTGATTGGTTAGATGGAACATTGCGTTATGTCGTCGTTACGTGTAGATAAACTGAACTGAGGGATTGAGATTATAAACAGTGTTTTGTGACAATAACATGCTGTTGCTAGATCACTCTTTATGAATGTTATTTTGTCGTTAGCCAAAATTTTACTGTTTTAGGATTTGATACTCGGAGAACATGTATGGTCGTCCTGTGAATTGTTGTTCCATAGTCTTCTTCATTTTCTGTAGAAATTTAATGAGTTCCAATTCTTGCATCAACCTGTATTTTTCGATAGTGTGTTGCTGCATTTTGCATATCTTTGGCCTATGTTCCCTGATGTTTACTCCTGGATAATTATTACTCACCAAATGAAGGGGAGAGAGGATTGTGGAATTATGGTAGAAGAGGATGTGTACGGCTTTAACTCCTCCCGAAACACCACACACACACCAAAAAAAAATTCAAATCTTGCTGGGATTCTTCCATTCCTACTCACGTGGCTTAACTGTCCTTTAACTAAAATTTATATAGATTACATTCTCATATGAGTGCATTTAGTTGAATAATGATTCTTCTTAACTGAAATCTTGAGTTCATTCGAGTTGCACGATTAAAGTGGCACTCTGTGTCTGATATCTGTCTACACAAGCAGTCTCTATCAAGGGATATGTAATATGCTCCACTTCTCCAATCCAGAACCATGATAAAAGGAAGAACAATGTGGGAAATGGATCCCACACACTCGACCATGAGAAATAGTTTGTTGCAAAAACTTGGCATGCTTACACAAATAGATCATCTTAGTAGTAAATTTTCAGTTAGTGAATTATTAAGGAGTCTGTCATGTTGAAAATGAAAATGTTTGTGGTGGAAGAAATAGTTTGAGCCTATGTTGCTCGGACTCTTCAAAAATGTCGATTGGCGTGTGTCGGAAACTCCAATAGTAGTAGCACAAGTACGGCATAGTCTGAGCAACATAAGTTTGAGCCATATTCTTGTCAGAACTTATTCTAGTAGAATTCCCTCTCCAAGAAACCTCCTTGCTTTAACATTTGTGAACCTTTTGTGTATGCCAACTTTCTCGTGTCCACATTTTTAAAACAATGAAGAGATTAAAATCACGTTCTGTTGGGAAGTGCTCTTTGGAACTCGGTTTTCAGTTTCGTCAAAGATTAGAAAAGATCATTGAGAAGTCGATACACTTGGTCAAAATGCGTTGTGCTTGACCTACGGCTTAGTTTTAAGAAAATATTTTATTCTATTTCTAATTTAAAGATTTTGCTGCTTTAAGATACGAGGTAGTAGTTCCATTTGTAAGGAACCTCTCAGTTCTCAAGCGTAGTTTAAAATTTACACATCCAACTGCTTGTGATTTCACCAAAAGTGAATATATATATATATATAACCTGTTTGCGAGGATCTCTTCCCAATCAATTATGTGCTTTAAGAGTAGTATGCATGTTGAAAAATCAATTTGGAAACAAAACACTTCAATTTCATCCTACTTATTTACAACATTAGATTAGCCAATTGGAATAATTTGATTTAGCAGTACGAGATTGGTAATTCTCCAGTTTAGATGTTTATGTTTCTTCTTGAGTTTTATCTGGCTGGCAGCACAATGTCACTCACTAGCGTGATAATTTGGCAATAGTTGACGTGAGTTATCTTAACTTAATACTTTAGTTATACAAGAGACTACAGTAACGGAAACTGAATTCGACTTCCTCAATAATAATAGTTATGTCAAGAGTGTGAATGACTTCGAACTGTTATAGGGAAATGAGGATTCTGATTTCGTGATGGTTGTTAGGTAATGTAATTATCGTCCTATCTCATGTATCGTTAGTTCAGAAAACATGATTCTTCCACTTTTCCTATTATCATGCTTTGTGTTGGTATAAGTTCTGGTTTGCGCATTTGTGTTGAGAGCTTTTTGTTTCTGTTACAGATACTATTGCTTTCTGGTTCCGCTAACGCTTCCCATCCTTGTTGTTGCTATATATTTCCACTGGCTCAGCATGAAGATCTTTAAGCACGCATAGCTCAGACGAGGTATGGAGCTTTTGTGGTATCTCACGAAGGATCGTTATGAATTGATTAGGTTTCTGAGTTCAAATTGTGCTTCTGCATTTCCCGGAACATCAGATAATTAACTTGCATACACTCAAACCTTGCTTCTGTCCAAGATTTCTGATGAAATGCTTATGAAGAAGACATTTAGACTACTAAATCATCCTTGGACAATTAGACATTTAAAATATTGTTGGAACAAAGCTGTCTTTGTTTTTCTTCTTCCTTTTTTTGGGGCTCTTCCCATTTGTCCAAACTTTGGTGGGTAGAGTTGCCTTTTACTTGTGCTCACAGGGGCTAGTAGGTACACGTGAAATTAGTCGAGGTGTGCTAAACTGGGTGACAAAATGACACTGAAGTTTTACTCAAAGGCACTTACAAAAATGATATAAAATTTTGAAGTGTTTCCGTTTATTTTCGATAAAAAGGGTAACTCAATGCATTAAAGCTCGTATTATGCGTGGGGTCTGAGGAAGGGCTGGACCGCGAGTGTCTATTATTGTCTTACCTTGCATTTATGTAAGAGATTGTTTTTATGGCTTGAATCTGTGACCTCTTAGTCACATGACAACAACTTTAATAGTAACGCCAAGAGACTGAAGAAACACACGTTTTTCAAAGGGAAGCTTTAGTGCAATGGCACGAGTCATCATTATGTTGATGGTCATGAATTTAAGTTGTGAAAATAGTCTTGGAGAAATATGAAATAATTTTAAATTGTGTAAAAAAATTACTCAAATCATTAATGTTGAAATTCTTTAGTTTTATATTGGTTTAGATAATTAAAATACATAATCTATTTTTTTAATATTTAATCATGTAAATAATACTTATTAGATTTATTTTAGCACGATTTAGTATTTTTTAAAATTATGCTCATTTTCATTATGACTTATTTATTCACAATATTAATTTTATGCGATTTCATTTTTTTTCTTTTGTTGAATATTTTAGGGTCATCACTTAGACGATCAGAAAAATATTTGAAGTACAAGTTAATTATATGCTTATATGAATATTTTGCCTGGAAAAAAAAAACCGAGATTCCAAAATTTGAATTTTATTAGTTTGATTTGATTTATCGATTTAAAAATCGGAGACAATTAATTTGGTTTGGTACTTAAAATATCTGAATCAACTCAGTCCATGCACACTCCGATTGTAGGCAAAAGAAAAAGAACAAATACAAGGGAAAGTAGAGAAGGAAGAAGACATTGCTGAATTTTATATGGTAAAGATTACAACAGAAAAATGGTAAAAGAAATCAATCCTTTTAACCATTTCATGTGTCAATGGGCTACAAAATTGCAATGGAATCTATTTCTTCTTAACTCTACCACCACACATCTAACCTTTTGAAGAAACAGAAGTGTATGGTACTCTTTATGATACATGAAAAAAGGGTGTTTGATGTCAAACTCATTTGTGCCTTCTTTTGGATTCTCCATAAGCAACAACTCCCATCACAGTCATCGTGTAGCCCGCGATTCCGATGAAAGTTACTGGATTCTGGAAAATAAGTATGGAGATAACAACAGCCACTGCACCTTTTGCATTGCCTAGGACCTGCACCAGTCCACAGGGAGTTAAAAAGTTGTTTTAAACAGGTGAAAAATTATGTATATTGCAGCTACTGTGAAAATGAAGGTAGAGTTCTTGAAAAATATAGTGCGCGTTTGGACAATATTTGGTTGAAGTTGAAAAAGGGTATCCGGAAGGATTTGTGTTTAAACAATGTACTCCTTCTGTTCACTCTTACTTGTCATATTTTGCTTCATGAGAGTAAATTGTGACTAATCGTCGGAGCTTAAATTGAATTAGATTAATTCAATATTTTAAATTTGAAATTTAGATGTTCGACCCTTCAGGGTGGCCCAATGGTTTGGGTTTGGGGCTTCTATATTGGAGGTCTCAAGTTCGAAACCTCTTGCCAGCGGAAGCAAGGGGTTTACCTCCTGGGTCGAGCCCTTCGCACTGGGCTTGCCTAGTGTGGGTTACCTCTCCTATGTGGTTTGTGAGCTATTGCATAGGAGCATGCAATTTAACTAAGAAGCAAAATATGACAAGTAAAAGTGAACAGGTGGGGTATTTAGAAAATTAATCCGTCTTGGATTGAGAACAGTGGTCAATGCTATCTACGATAAGGTTCTCTATTCCCAGGGTTCAAAATCGAGACTTCTGATTAAAGGTGGAAGCATTCCAACCATTACATCACACCACTTGATGTTCATTATGCATCATTCTTATTGCCACTTAAAACTACACGAATTTAAGGGGGCAGAGGGGAATCGAAAGCATTCCAACCATTACATCACACCACTTGATGTTCATTATGCATCATTCTTATTGCCACTTAAAACTACACGAATTTAAGGGGGCAGAGGGGAATCGAAGGAGAGGTGTATCGCGCAAACCTGGAGTGTCAGCGCACTGGTATGCTTGGTCACCAAGAAGTTCAACAAGTTGGCACCATATGCCATTGCAGAATTAACCAAAATAAGAAGGCCAAGGTATCGATGCTCTGATGCGAGTGCTGTAGTGACATCGATAACATTGGGCTCCATAATAAGTGCAGCAGGCAATAATACTACAACAGCAATAGGTGACATGTAGAGCAGGAGATTCATGGAGTTCAGTTTTTCCCTGAAAATATGATAGCAGGTTGAGGAAACAACTGTTGGTAAAATGTATCAGCAGAGCAAACGAATGACAAATAAATCAAATGAAGGATCATGAATTTGAAAGGAACTCCAATCTTTATAACATGTAAATACCAACAGTTCCTTTTTCTCATCTTCTACTCTTCGCTGAACTTGCAAGTTCACAATTGAATAACACAACGACAACAACAACATACCTAATATAGTCCCACAACCTGCAGTTATCTTTTAGATGACGTGACAGTACAAGTATTTTGCAGTCGCGCAGATGGATAGAAGAAGCAATGTACTTACCCTTCAGAAGAAAGAAGAACTCCTTGAAGAACAGACTTGAAGGCTCTAGCAGCAGTTGCACCAATACACATGATGAATCCATAAAGATGGAAGCTTGGTTCACCCTATTATTAATCAAGAAACTTAATAATCAATAAAAATAACAATTTTTCAACAAGAATTTGAAACAGAAAGTGAAAATAACATAGCTTCTTTGATTATCTCCAATTGAAACGTCGTCATGGAAGATACTATCATTTGAAACAGAATGTGAAAATAACATAATTTCCATTGAAGAGAAAAGCAAACTACTGCAAAACACAGAAATGATAGGAATCATCCACAGAGGAAAGTATTTTTGGCAGGGGGGCATTAATACATAGGTGGAAGATTACTAAAAAGATTCAAAATTGAATGGATAATGGGCTCATTAAAACCTTAGAAAATGTTGAATGCATTAAATTTAAATTCTAGATCTGCCTTGCTTCTGATTGTCGCGATGTTATAATGTATCGATATCAGCGTCCATAAATTCTCATCTGATCTCAGGCAGTTAATCTAGACTTCTAAAAGAAATTCTACCATTGTTAAAAAATCATAGATCAACTTTAAAAGGAATAAAACTAAAAGGAATAAAACTAAACAGCCCAAAAAGGTCAGAAATTTAAGAACACAGATTCAATGTTTCTACACAAAACATACTACAACTAGATCAGTAAAATATAATACAAAGTAACAACCAACTAACTATTCACCACCAAAGGTCGTGGTGAAGCTGTAATTACTGTTCCATCTTTAACCAGATATCTCGAGCTCGAGCCCCAGTTACCTAGACCTCCTAAACAGATTAGTCTGACCCCAAAACATGGAAACCAAAAAGAGAACAAGCAATAAAATATTCACCACCAAAATTCATGGTGGAACTGTAACTACTCTTCCATCTTTAACCAGAGATTTTGGATTCGAGCCTAGGTGTATTTTACCCCAAAATGGGACCTCCCGAATCTAGATTAGCTAGGCCTCACTATGGCTACAAAACAGGGAAACCAAAAAAGAAAACAAACAATTCTTTTTTTAACTATTCACCGCCAAAGGTCATGATCGAGCTGTAAATACATTTCCATATTTAACAAAGGTCTTCAGTTCGAGTCCTGAGTATGTCTTATCCTCCAAGTGGGACCTCCTGAATCTAGATTAGCTAGGCCTCACTATGGCTACAAAACACGGAAACCAAAAAAGAAAACAAACAATTCTTTTTTTAACTATTCACCACCAAAGGTCATGATCGAGCTGTAAGTACATTTCCATATTTAACAAAGATCTTCGGTTCGAGTCCTGAGTATGTCTTATCCCCTAAGTGGGACCTCCTGAATCCAGATTAGTCAAATCCAAAATGAAAACAGAACACACGGAAACCAAAAAAGACAACAAGAAGCAATTAACTATTCATTCAAATAAAAAAATGAGCTAGAAAGTTTGCAAACATACCCCACTTGCAATAATAACCCCAGTAACAACAGGAACAAGACAACCATAAGTAACCCAAGCTTCTTGCTTTCTTGTCATCAAATAAGCAAACAATGCAGTGAAAAATGGTGTAGTTGCACCCACAGCCTGGTTAAATGATACTGGCAGGTACCTTAAAGAAATATTGCCACCCACAACAGACCCACAAAAGACAACACTAAGAGTAGAAATTCTCAAAAATTGGGACCTTGATTTAATCCTCTGAAAAGGTGCAATCTTTAAGAAAACAATGGAAACATAGCTAAGAACAGCACAAGCTGTCATATGACACATTGTGAGAAAAATTGGGAATTTAAATCCATAATTTGACAGCAATAATTTGTTTAAAAGAAGAACTCCAATGTTTAAGGAATACCACATTAGTATAAGTGTAGCTATGAAAATAGCCTTCTTCTCTAATTGTCCTGACATCATTTTTTTGGGGGGTGGGGTTCTTGATTCTGTCAATAATGGAAAAAAGATTCAATTTTTAAGGTACCCTTTTGCTGAAACTACATGAAAAAACTCATAGATCAATTAATCAACCGTTTTCTCAACAGATTTTTCAAGATTTATTTCTTGAAAAAAAAAAGATTTTCAGTGTGTGTGTGTGTTTGGGAACTTTTGTGGGGATGTATGATGGTGGAAGAAAGAAACAGAAGTGTATTTTGTCTCTTCCTTTTCTTTCCCACAAGTCCCAAAATTTGGAGATTATTTTTTTGTAGACTTCTATATATAGAAATAAAGTAAAAAAAGTTTCAAGTATTTTGATTTTATATTTAAGATAAAGAGAAATACAGGGTGATCCAATTTTTTCGACCCTTTTTTATCTGTATAATTTTTTAAGGTGAAAGGAAAAAAAAGTCATAATTTTAAAATTTTAATACATAATATTTGGTAAATTATTAAATAGTATAATAATTTTTTGAATCAAAAAGGGGAATTCACATATTTTGTGTGGTAAACTTCCATGTTATTGAACTGAATGTTTGTTGGATCATGCAATAATAAAAATTGGGAGATAATTATTATTTTAAAATGGAAAAGTTTCTAACGATTAGTGACCTGCGATTTGAAATTGAATGAATAAGTTTATGACTTGTGTTTAACTCACATATCTTGTTATTGTTATATTTGTATTGTTAGATCAAAATTCTGAAAGGAAAATAGGATGATAAATTTATCAATTGAAACTTTTGGAAGGAACTTAATTATTTTTGTTGTTCTGGATTTTCGTTTACAGAAAATTTCTCATATTTGAGTTTTAAATATTCATAATTAATGGTAAAAGAATATTTAAATTGTTACTTTTTCAATGCATATTTGTTGTTTCATTTATATACCTAAATTATCACTTTCTTTATATACACATCTCGATGTTGAGTTGATATCGATTGAAAATAGCATTTGATCAATTCAGTATCGTGGTATGTTTTAATATGAAAAAGGTCATGATTCAGGTAGACAAAACGAATTAACATTAAATAGTTAAAATATGAAATCTGAAAAATGATTAATTTGTTTTTGGTGTGTGTGTGTTTGACCTAACTCATTTATATTTTGTAATGAGTGAGAGCAATAGGTGATTGCCTAACTCACTAGAAGTTTAGTTGGCCTACTTTTAGATTGAAAAAAAATTACCAAGCTAATTACTAAACATGTACAATAAAGAATTTCACAAGTGGGGTGTGGGGAGGTAAATTGTACGCAGACCTTATCACTATCTTATAGAGATAGAGAGGTTGTTTCCGGAAAATCCTTATCTAAAAGAATCGAGCCCCATAAGTAGAAGGTACTAGATATGAACAAAAAAGAAAAAGAAAGGAGAAAGGAAAAAACAAATAGTAGTATGAAAATATGATAAAGATAAACAAATATAAGACAAATAATGACGATATATGATATAGAGACAGAACTACTACTACTAATCTACTATATCACAGGGGAATTACTACACATGTAATATTAGGAAAACATTTTACTTTATGAAAGTTTTGATTAGTATAATGTTTAAACTTCTTAA
>JBCEWC010018056.1:0-12161 GCA_038996855.1 Solanum aculeatissimum
CCCCCAAGAAGAGGGATAACTTATCCCGGTACTATTTATTAATTCCGGGATAAGTTATCCCCCTTTTGTCAACCAAAAGGCCATCTAAGTGTCATTTAATTTTTATTTCAGGATAATTCTTACTTATTCTTCACACCAAACGACCCCGGGTCTCACTATTTTTTTATTTCTAAAATGGAGTATTTCTTTCTATGGGATGGGTAAGCTGCTTTTTGTTTTTGCTTTTAAATTTGTGGTCAGGGTGAAGTGCTTGAAATTTTAGTCACAATTTTCAGTGAGTTTTTTTTTTAGAGTACAATTTTCAATGAGTTATACAGCTAGAAACTGACAAGGAAAGGTAGAAATAATATCGACGCGCGTGAATCCCATTTATTTGGAATCTATACTCTTCCTCTGCCACAAAATTCAGATAAGCCTATTATCCTGATAATGATGCTTACACCTCCATCCCTTTAACTAATTATTACTTGTACTAAATCTTATATCATTTACCTCCTCCCTCATAATCACAATTTTAAGAGTTAAATTTTTATATTTTAATACATAAATTATTATTATTTAAATTTTTAATGTATATATTTAGAAATTACATTAAAAGTATTTCTATTTTTTCTTGTCAATCTTTTAGCTGTATGAGGTGGTAATAAAGTCTACGTACATTTTTATCCTCCTCAGAAGTCATAATTAAATGTTTTTATGTTTGTAGCAATCCAGTTCAATGTCAATGGCACGATTGGACGACTTCTCCGTCCATTCCAGCCCTTTAGTCAAGCCAGTAATGAAGATCATGACTTTTTTATCTAGCTTATAGTTAAGTTTGTGAACTGTCGAAATTCAAAGTATATTATATAAATTAAAATAAAAAAAGTAAATGCGAAATATTTTTATGAATTATTTAATTAAATTTTTAGCAGGTTAAAAATATTTCATTTAGAAAGTTAATGTGTTTTCTTTAGCAGTAATAGAATTTTCTTTTTCCTAAGAGCACTTATATAGAGTCTTGGCTAAACACAAATGGATCTCTAATATTAACACAATTATTTTTTAAATTAATTAATTAAATATAAATTGCTACTGTTCGAAAGTATGTTAATATTTTTTTAAATAAATAATTTTTAAAGACTTGTCCAATATACTATTAATTCCAAAGTTGATTTTAGAAATAATTTACATTACAAAAATGAATGACAGAAATAATTTAATTTTTTTAAAAAAATTATGACAGATATTTGAATAAATTATTTAAATAAAAAGTACTTATAAAATATAAAAATTATAAATTAGGGTTGGCTAAATATATGGGATCGTTAATTTGACATACAGGATAAAATAAGAATATTTTATAATTAAATTTGAAATAAAATTCTAATTTTTATTTAATAAAAATAAAAATAATAAAATTTGGGATTACTTTATTTATTTGAGGAGATTAAAATAAGGTTTTTGTTTTTTGGTTTGAAGATTAAAAGGGTTGAATGGGAAATGTAAGAGCGTGGTTTCACGCGCTTCCTTGCGTGTTGGCTTTGGTTGCACAGCGTACGCCTTAAATAACGTTGCATCGCCGCAAATCAAAACACCCGCAGACATACTTTTCTAAACAATCTCTCTATACGTATAATTACGTAACATCGAAAATAAGCTCCTTTTTTATGTAATGAAAACTGAATTCTTTTGACCTAATTTTTCTCATAAATATTTTTTTTTAATTAAATATCTCAAGTTTATAAAGAAGGTAAATATTAAAATGTGTTATGAAATTATAAAGTATGAAAAAAAAAATAGAGAAAAAATTTCTTATTGCCCTTGAACAATATTCAGTTGTATTCAAATATTTAGATGTATTTTACAATGAAGGGAACCCTTATATTTATAAAGAAAAACCCTTATACTTATAAGGAAAAAACTGATTTAGTTTCCAAGTAGAATTCCTAACTATTAAAGGAAATCAAATAATAGTAGTCATTCACCACAATACAAATATGTTTATAACACTCGCCCCTTTGAATTAGATTATGTGCCTCATTAAAACCTTACTAGATAAAATCCAGTGGAAAAAAATTCTAGTGAAGGAAAAAGAGTACACATATCCAATAATACGCATTTTGGATGTCTAAACCTTGTGAGGAAAAAAGAGTGTATCGCGTATTAACTCCCCCTGATGAGAACATCAATCCAAAGACTTGAATCTTCATATCTCAATCTTGTGTACCATCTTCTTGAAAGTTGCAATTGGTAAAGACTTGGTGAACAAATCGACCACACTGTCACTCGAACGAATCTTTCGGACCAAAAAGTTTTGCAAGTTCTTCGCTTTAACTTCTTTAAGCAAACAATCTATTCTCTTTTGAAAACTCTTCAAGAGTTTCAATTCAATTGATTAATTTTATGATCAATATGAGGATTATAAACAAGTTTTTCAAGAACTTGTATATGCTTCATGCATTTTAAATCCTTCAAATACTTTCTATCAATTTTGTCCAGTGACAATATTCAATATTAAATGCATGACATTTTAATTTCTAGTGTCTAGATTGCAAGTCAAATAAGTTTTACGCTTACCAAGATATACCATTTCACTTCATAATTAGAACATGTTTTAATATATCGGAGAATTTAGATCCTCATAATCTTTTACAATATTGCGCTATATTGTATCAAAGATATTATCAACAATATCATTTTTGTCGATTTGCAATGTGACATAACTTATTGAGATCTCATCACTTCATTATTTTCAGGTAGCTACCCCTCTCATGAGGTTTCATGAAGTGTTATGTCGTAAGCTCTTCAAGAGCATATTGCCTCATAATTATGGCCATCTGGTCCTTTACTTTCAAGAATTATCTTATTTGGGATCAATTGCATGTTTCATGCATGTCATAGATTGTGTCCTTCAGGGACATTCAATAAGGCTATTCCAACTCTTAGTTTCTTATTATCTGCCACTCATGTTAGACAAACTAGCATATATTCCAATCTATCTTAGAGAATCCATCTTTTATGCATCATAGTATTTTTATTAATCATATACCGCATATCAAAATTATTAGATGGAAATTATATGGTCCCTGACCATAAATTCAATTAAGGGGAATTTCATCATAATGTATTAGACAAATGCATATTTTTGTCTACAATTTATCATATTTCAGACCATAAAATTTTGTTCTTATAAGCAATGATTGACCATTTATCTAAGACATTTAATGTTAATCTGCTTGGATATTTATCAATATCATCAAGATGAATTGTCTTGATTACGTATTTTGAAAGTTGTGTTTTTAACTCAATTATCTTGCACAAACAATTTTGCAAATGTCGAACTTCAAGTTGACAATAAATGCGCATGTGATTATCTTATAGATATATTTATTTCACATATCACATAACCGTGAATGAACCCATATTCATCTTTCATACTTTCAGAATTTAGGGAATTCAGTCCCAACATTAGTTGATCCAATCAACTTATCATGAGAACAAACAATCTTGAATAATCTTTTATTCCTTCAATACATGTCTAATAAGTAAACTCCAAGTTTACCATGACATGTGTCGTCTGCTTTAGTTAATTTCTGATTTACTATTACATGAGCATATTTCAAATTTATTAATTAAGGAGTAATTTTCATATTTATTTCTTCTCAATTACTCTATTTCTCTTCTGGAGATGAGTCGTGATTCTATCACAGTAAAGTGCACATTCATATTTAGAAGTTTTATTTAATATTATCACATTCACTTCAGAGAATGAATTTGTATTTGTAGCACTTATCAAAAAGTTCTCATTCTTCAAGAATGGAACACAATCATCTTAATATCTCATTCCATATTCACGTGCATTATTCAATCACTTGTCTTCTTTCAGATATTATGCACAACTACCACATTCCCTTTGAAGAATGGGGTATTTTAATGGAATATATTTTATGACTTTTCACCAAAAATACATTATTTTGCTTTAGTCATCACTATATTATTAATATGGTGCATTGGGACTTGAACCCAATGTCTTACCAATAGACCTTTTTGGTGATACCAAAATATTCAAGATTCTGAGCACAAAAGAATTGTACTCATGAATAGACTTAAAAGTCTTCTCGCCTCAATCAGATGCATCCAATCATATTGTAATTTTGGATGTATGATCATTTTCGATCATATCTTTCTTTTCGGCTTTTCCACAAAACAAGTGGATTCTTAACTGTGTGATATTCATATTTTTAAAATTTCATCAAGATGATGACACAAGAATATCGTAACTTTAGCACAGTCTTATTTTGATGTTTTATTTTCATTTTTAATGGTGTCTCCAAGACACCAAGCATCCAACACCCATGAAGGGTCTTGTTGCTCTTGAACAATATTCAATTGTATTCAAATGTTCAAATATATTTTACAATAAAGAGAACCCTTATATTTATAAGAAAAAAAACTGATTTGATTTCTAAGTAGGATTCCTAATTATTAAAGAAAATTAAATAATAATAGATATTCACCACAATACAAATATGTTTATAACAAAATGATGATTATGGATAGGTAGATGGTTCACTTAAGTATTTTCTACCCCCAATTTAATGATATATAAAGATTAATAGAAAGTAATTTATATATTTTGAAAATAAATAACAGAAATTATAAAGTTTGAAGTAATATTCTCTGGATAAAGAAAGATATGTAGCTTAATCATATTCAAAATTATGCTCCTCTTATTAAGATGGAGAATTGTCAACTATTTTCTCCATAGAAACTTTTTATACCTACGCTATACAAAACAGATACGCCAATAAACAATATACATAAAGACCCTTCTAGTCATCTGTTGCTCCATCTTCTTCTTCAGCTCACTTTTTAAAAAATTAACTTTGAAAAGAACAACAAAAAATTCACCTGAAGAGGAAAAAAAAGAAATCTTTTGCTAGAAAAATTTCACCGATGCAACGTGGAACTGCCAGTGCCGGTGTCGGAGGTGGAGGCGGTGGACTTTCCCGTTTCCGTTCAGCTCCGGCGACATGGTTAGAAGCACTTCTTGAATCCGACACTGAAAGCGAAGTTGTTCTTAACCCTTCTTCTCCCATTTTACACACACCCAATAAACCACCACCTCACCCATCAACTCAGAAGCTCCCGGAGCTTAAACCCGAAACCGGGTTCCCTGGCGATCCGGGTCTGTTTGAATCCGGTGGTAGTAGCAATTTCCTCCGGCAGAACAGTTCTCCGGCGGAGTTTCTTTCACAAATCAGCTCTGATGGATACTTCTCAAACTATGGAATTCCGGCCAGTTTGGGCTTTCTTTCTCCATCTGTTGATGTTTCTCAGTCCGCTAAGCGAGCTCGAGACCGTGATTCGGAAAGTTCCCCCAGAAAATTATCATCCCAGTTGGTTAGTACACGGTTTACCAACTTACCCAAAAGTTTGAACCTTTATTATCCATGAATAGGGGTTGTTATTCTTGAGGCAAGCACAGTGAAATATTTTGTATGAAATTGATTTGGGGTGGGGTGGGGGAGTTGAACCAACGATCTCTGTCTGCTTGGATGTATTTCAAGAATTTAGCAAGTTTAGCATATTACCTTGCTTTTTCCTAAAGTGAGCTTGAAATTTTTATATGTCAAAGTTAATTCAACCCTGAAAATGGGAAGTAATGATTTTTACTTGTCAGTTAATACTGTCTTGATTATTCATCTCTTCCGAGATGGAGTACATGAATTGACTTTCCTTAAAAAGGCTTGTCTACCCTTTGAATTGTGTTTTATATCTATCTAATGAAATTGTTGAAAGGATATATATCTTTCCTGTGGAAGTAAGGTCATCTTTCTACTTGGAAGAAAATGTTTCTAGGTTTCTGAAATATACACAGATGATTGTGTTGTCTTAATCTATGTGCAGACTGTCAGAGAGTTGCATATATTGGTCTTTCTATATGTTTCTTTTCTTTTTATTATTTCTGTAAGGATTGATCTTCAAGTCTTTTGGTGGTTGTACAAATATAACCTATGCAGAACGATCAATATATAGGGATAATTAAATTGGTTCCTTGTTATTAGTGATGAGAAATTATTACTCCCAGTTAATGACACTAACAACCAATAATTGTTGGAAACAATTGTGCATAAACTTTGAAAGAAGTTTGTCTAATGTGTGTATGATTCGAAATTTTTTTCACTCCTGAATCTCTATTGTTTTTATTAAATTTTCATACTTATGGTTGTTTGTATTGGGAGGTGCAGAAGGGAGAGCCACGTGGGCAGTTACATGGTTCTGGTGGGTCACTGGATGCTGAAATGGAGAATCTCATGGAGGATTTGGTGCCTTGTAAGGTTCGAGCAAAGCGTGGGTGTGCTACCCATCCTCGCAGCATAGCTGAGCGGGTAAAACAATTTTTTCCCCTTCTCTATTTTTATAGGCAATTTTATTCAACCAATCATTAGTCTAATGTGCTTGTACTTCTTTTGTGCCAGGTTCGTCGAACACGTATAAGTGACAGAATTAGGAAGCTTCAGGAACTGGTGCCAAATATGGACAAGGTAAATTTATTTATGCGAGCTCCTTGTACATCTTTTGAAGTTGTGCATAAATAGCAATTTCACGAGGGCTTTGACTTGTGTTAGTTCGAGGGATTTGACACCTGTTATCTTCACACTTCTATCGTGTCTCCCTCTACAGGAAAAATGATGAACAAGACACCCATCTTTAATCTCAAATTGATAATCGACCTCTTTATGACATCAATGGTCCTAATGGGTGAGTCTACCGAATGCATGAAGAAAAGTAGCTATGAGGAATAAAAAACATATTTTATGTAATTTGAATCCAGTTTTGCTGACAGCTGATTCTATATAACATTATTCAATCTTATGGATGATTTTAGAAAATTCTAAGAACAAATCGTCGAAGTTTTAGCCATATTTAAAAGGCCAACACTTTTTTAATACCAGTGAGTCCCTCCCAAATGGTTTGCCATTTTCTCTTGGGTTGATTACTTGATTATGGTTAATGTAATACTCACCATTTGAGAGATAAGTTTTACCTTTTCACCAAAGTTCAACCATCAATAGTAGTCGGTCTAATATTTAGAAATTGTCAGAAATAAAATAAATTCTGTTTCCTCATTGAATGTCTCCTTTGCTTATGTCAAGCCATTTGTGATGGACTCTTTTCTTCTTCTTTGTATGTTTTACCCCTCCCTCGGAGTTCCCGCCTTTTATTCTCCCTTGGTGACTCGAACCCAAAACCTTAGAGTTGGAGGTGGATGGTGCTTTCATCCGAGTAACACCCTCTTGTCCATTTATGATGAACTCACGATAGCCATTTAACATAAAAAAAAACTGATATTTTGCTAAACAAAGCTCCATTCTCAATTCTGTCAAATCTCAACCCTCTTGTTGCCAGTTGAAATAAAGGCCAGATCTCAGGGAGGAGATTGATTGATTGGTTAGATATTTTAGAAGATTACTCTTAAGTTGTTTGATATGCTAGATATGTTCTTCGCTAGGATGAACATGTCGGGAATGCCAAAAAGTACAGTCGGAGTATCATTCCAAAATAAGTATTTTGGTCAAACATTAATTACTATTTGTGTTAAAATTAAAGCCAGATTTAAGCAACAAGACAGTTGCTTAACCTTAGGCAATGACCACTAATATTACCAAGTAGGTCTTCATTCCATGATCTATAATCTAAGTCTTTGTTAATGAATCCGTATATGTTATTGTTTCTGGGTGTATAGATGAGTCTTTACTTTATTTAAATTAATTTTTATCTAGTACATTGAGTGCTTAACCTTAAGCAATAGTTAATAGTATTTCCAAGTACATCTTGTATTTAATCTGGGTTAAAGAATCCATATATGTTTATTCTAAGTGTATAAATGAGTCTTTTACCTACTCTATAAAAAGAATGGGTTCTTATCGTAGTAAGAGCATTCTCCTGCTTCTTTATAGAATGCACAGCCAAATGTCTTTTTCTGCCTGAATGGATACCAAAATATTTTAGATTTTGAGATATAATTCAAAATGTCCTTCCATTGATGGACATTCAAGATCGGAGAATACGATAATTTAGTTTTGGCTTCTCAAAATATCTTAAGAGTTTTGAGTAGTACAATACCCTCTCTTCATTATCTCAATCTTCTTACTCCTCTCTCTTTATACCTTTTTCAGCACCCCCCCCCCCCCCCCACTCACCAAAGCCTGCTGCCGTTGAACTTCTTTTAGACCTCAATGTTAGTTTGGCTGATGTCCTGATTTATCCCTAAGTCTTATATCATGTCTATGGGTAATGGGATCCTTAATGTTTTGACTTCACTAACAGTGCCTTGCTCATTTTGGATATTTGTTATGCTGGGCAAGATGTCATGTATGTGTTTAATGAGGATCAACAGTTAAGAAAGTACAGAACAAAGAAGAAAAACTGTCTTCCAATAATGTGATATTTTATGGGTGGTAAATTTTGATTCTCTTGGATTGAGAATGAGCTGGTAAAACTAAGGTTTGTAGTAAAAAGATAATAAAAATCTCAGCAGATTTGGGGTGAACTAACAAGTATCTCAATACTTGCACCACTTTACTGTGAAATTAGCTGCAGATAGATTGACTGATTTTATCTCTAGTTGTCTGTGCTTTTATTATTATACTTCAGGTAATTCATGACTGACATTGAGTTTTGTCATACACAGCAAACCAACACAGCCGACATGTTGGAAGAAGCAGTCGAATACGTCAAGTTTCTGCAGAGGCAGATTCAGGTGATTCATAAATTCACTCTCGTGATTGACTATCCCGAAACTCACTGGAAAAGGAAATGAGTTAGACAAAAAGAAAAATAACTTGGACAAAAGTAAATTAAGTGGCGTTGTCAAATCTTTTTTGTGGATAACGTCAGAAACCACCAGTTGGCTCCTACCTTCTGTACGTTAACAGAAAAAGTGAGTCAATGCCAGGCCCATGCAATTTCTTAGCTGGTCTCGTTTATCCTGTTTCATTTCTGCAAAGTAATTGCTTCCAGTTTTCTGATTAATTTCATTTGAGTTATTACTTTATGAGATCTTTCAATATAATTACATCACGTAATTTGATTAATGGTAGTTAATAGGCTAATGAAGAATGTACTTGAATGAGTTGTTACAATTCTATCCAAGGGTGGGTTTCATTTAGAAATCTAATCCTGCAGGAACTTACGGAGCATCAGAAGAAATGCATGTGCTCAATGAAAGATCAATAATGAGAAGAAGAGAGTTCTACTAGAGTATATAGGCAATAGTTTGCTTAGATGGATGCCGTTTAGACATGGTTATTCACTCCTCTATATCCTATTGTTCTTCATGTGTAGATATTAATGGAAATTCGCAAGAGCTTTGCTACTTTAGAGTCCAGAATCAGCTTTGTCTCTTAGTATTAAATTTAGGTTGTACTCTTTCTGGTGTAGTTGTATCATGTTGTATATGTAGTGTCAATTTGCTTAGTAATCAAATTTCTGCAGCAGAAACACTTCACTTTCTGAAGATGTAATCATGATTTGCCGACCTGTCATGTTGAAAGCAAAATCAAATCAATAAATATTGTTGCATAAGTGTGAAGTTTAACAGTTGGATGTCTTGGAAAGGCAATATTCGTTTGACTTTTTTCTTACTGGGAGACTTATATTTTTATCTATGTTCCTCTTCCCATGTTAACAGGTTGGGGTATTTTGTTCAGATGCTGCATCCCCAATTCTTGCATGTTTATGAAGTCCGTATAGATAATTTTTCTTAACTGAAGGTGCAGTATTACTAGTCCAGCTTTGTCTTTGCAAAATGGGCCTTTTTGGAATCCTTCCTTTCTTTGATTGTGCATTTTACATTGTTGATAATACAGGATTGAGTTTTGTTATGATTATATATTACTCCTTCCGTCCCATTTTATGTGACACCCTTTAACTTGGCACGGTGTTTAAGAAAAATAAGAAGACTTTTTGAAACTTGTGGTGTAAAATCATTCTTAGATATATTTGTATTGTTTCAGTTGCTTAATTAAAAAAATGTACTTGTGTTTAAAAAATTTAAAGGGCTAAATGTATTGACTGTTGATTTGAAGACCTTATTGGCATACACCATGTTATCCTTTGAGGTTTAGGACTGCTTAAGAATGTCTTGTTATTGGGTGATTGTACATGTTGAACACTTTTGAGTGTACTACATTAAAAAAATTGGATTGATCCCTATTCCTTTAGGATAAATAACTCAACATTCAACCTTCCTGGAGTATGGTTGCCTGTAGATAATGTAAATAAAGTACCTAGTTTTACAGAGTGATGATGGGGATACATGCAGCACCATAAATCCGGTCCTCCTTAATGGTCAAGTTCTTTCTAGTGTAAGTTGCAGATGCAGAACTTGATTTAGTAGATTAGTGTTATCTGCTGGAAATAAGCAGGTCTTCATAAATCATGAGCTGAAGAAATTATAATGTTGTAGCATTTTATCCGTCTCCGCCTATGAGAGAAGGCAACATCCCCAGTCATAGTATATTATAACAGTGACCAGTTGCCTGCTATTCACTCTTTGCCCCGGTGACTACTTTTGTAATTTTATCCATGCCATATAAATTAGAACAAGAGAAGTAATATATATTATTTAAAAAAATAGTATAAATCAAAATAATTAATAACTTAAATGTTAAAATAATATATACAAAATTTGGTTATCTCTTCAAATTTTATGTCATTTAAATTAGGAGAAAAAAAATAATATATATTAAATGCGTGCTGACATGAACTTATGTATTTAGGAGGTACTAGTAACGTTTGTCCACTAATCATTATTCTACAATGAAAAAATATTGATTTTATCATTTAAATTTTGTTAATAAAAACTATGACAATGGGATAGTGTATTTTCAATCTAGCAAGAAGTATGTAAAACTAAATAAGATAATATAATCTCTAACGATAGGAATATATTGATGAATTTTTACTCTAAAATGAATAAATGCATGTAAAATACTCTTAACAAAATTACCAGATTGGAAGAAATGTATATTTTAGTAATTGATATTTTACGACTCCTTAATTTTTAAAATATATTTTTCTCTTACTAAATATTTTAGGATTATTTGATTATTAATTCTCGTAACATCTCTTACCTATAATTATATTCTTCTCTCCTTATATTTGAGACTTCTTAATTTTAAAAAATATATTTTTCTTTTTCATATATTTTAGAACTCCTTAATTTTAAATATAATCAAATAATAATTTGGGAAAAATAGTAAATGATAGTTTTTTAAATTAAAAAGTCTTTTAATGAAGAATAAAAAATCCAATAAACATTTCTAAGGACCTTCATATTTTTAAAGTAATATTAATTTAGTATATGTGTATTGCATGTGTATCATGCGTCTATTAATAGAAATATATATATATATATATATATATATATATATAAAATACTATCTCTACTTTAGCATTTTTTTTCCACAAAAAAAAAAATTTTTAAAGACACTTTTGTCATTAATAAGAATAAAAAAAGTAACTATATAAAAATATTTTCAATTTTTTTTTTTTGCTTTTAGCGAATACACATGCGATTAAATTGACTTTAATTTTCATGTAATTAACTTTTTTTTTATTTACATGTTTTTTATATAGCATAAAAATAATATAACTCTCTAGATGATAATTTTTTATTGACAAATATACCCAAATTTTTAATTCATATTGGTCTATAGTTTTTTTTTCTTAATATAAACAAATTATATATTATTTTAATATATTCTTAGTATATTCTATCCTAACAATACAAATTTGTAATGAATAGTGCAAAAATTAAAAAATATATGATATAATTTAAATATATTTAAGTATTATTATTTTTAAAAGTCTAATATTAGGAATAATTTTTTTTCAAAGAATTGTCGGTTCAGCTTCTATTAGTTGGTTTGTTTTTACTAAAAATAATAAATTGATATTAGATGTTGCTTACTCTCTCCAAGCATGAGTGCTACTTTGAATGACTGTTTTTCTTTCTTCGAAATAGAAACATGAAATTAATTTGTTAAGAAAAAATTTAAATATGTATAGTTATTTAAAAACTAAAAAATTACTTGTAGTAAGGTAGATATTTCAATATTAAATATCATTAATCTAAATTTGATGTAAAAAGTTAATGCATTACTCACCAA
>JBCEWC010018057.1:0-12161 GCA_038996855.1 Solanum aculeatissimum
AACACATCAATAACTTTTTTTCAGCTACAACACTTTTATCCAAACACATAACTGCTTATTTTTCAAATAAATTTCAGTACTTTTAAAAGTACTTTGGAAGTACTTTTTAAAAGCTTTTTTTTCAGCTAAGTCAAACGGGCTCTTAACTCGTGTATATAAATTATTTGTAACATTTTCAATTAATGTGAAAGCAATAAAATATACACATCATCATATTACACAAAATTTAAAAAGTAACACAAAATAATATATTAATCAAAATAAGAAAGAATAATTAATAAATAAAAATTATATAAGAATTATAAGATGATGAAATATAAAAGTATAGTGGACTAACACTTTATGTTCTTATTTATAAAGGGAGAAACTATGTACATCAAAAGTTGTGAATGAATGTGAAAATAATAGAAAAAAGATAAATTTATCTAATTTTGTGGATAGAAGTGATTGTGTTGACGAAATGGAACCAAATAAATTTACTTTTTATTTTTTTACTAATAGATGAAGAATGAAGCACATAAGAAGCTAATTTATAGGAATGTATTGAAAATTGAAAAGAAAGGACATTTATTTTATAAGAAATAAAGAGGAAATCAATTCACATGAATATAGAAGAAATAATTGCAAGGAAGTGAATTGATAAGAAAAACGGGGCAAAAATTATTATGGAAGATCAAACAAACAATGCATAACGTCTCAATAACTACATTTAATAACTTGAAAATTTTAAATAGATAGAAAAAACTATATACATTCATCTAATAATATTTTATCCACATAAATCATAATTATGGGAGAAATTACGCAAAAAAATATGGGGCAAGAGAACGAGCTGAGTAATTTATATAGAGATTTTTAAAATTATCTTAATATTCAATTATACTTTTATCCACAAATATATAACAATAATGTTTAATAAAATATGATAGAATTTATTATATATATTTAATTTTTTTGATATACGTGTTCTTGATAAAATGTTTGCTCGAAGGTGTTAAAATGGAGCTTGTACAGTGATGAATTAAAAGAAGAAACAGAGGAGAGAACTGGAAATGGTTTTTTCATATATGATTCATCATACTTCATACATGATGTTTATATAATGAACATTCTACTTGATCCACAAGAAACCAACAACTAATTTCTATTGAAGTCTTAACAGACTCCTAACTAACTCTTCTAACAAACTTTTCTGTTAACTGAATCTTCTTTCTATTAACTAACTCTTCTTCATTTAACACACCCCCTCAAGCTGGTATGTGGAAGACATTCAGCATGTCAAGCTTGGAAATCAGTGTACTATGTTGAGCATTACATAGACTCTTTGTCAGCACATCAACAAGTTGAGATCCTGTAGGAACAAATATTGGTTGGACTAAACCATTCTTGATTTTCTCTCTAACAAAATGTCAATCTATCTCTATGTGTTTGGTTCTTTCATGAAATATAGGATTGGAGGCTATTTGTATGGATGTTTCATTGTCACAATATAGAGTGATAGGGATAGATATATGGCAATTTAGTTCCTTCAAGAGACCACACACCCAGATAAGTTCAGCTACTGCCATTGCCATGCTCCTGTATTCAGCTTCCGCTGAACTTCAACTAACTGTTTGATGTTTCTTGAACTTCCAAGATAATAGAGCATCCCCTAGCTTCACCACATAACCAATCACTGACCTCCTTGTATTTGGACAAGTTGCCCAGTCAGAGTCACAATATACAGTCAATTCTTGTGTTGTGTTTGATGGGAAGTATAATCCAAGGCCTGGTGATCCTTTCAAGTACCTCACCACTCTAATGGTTACTTCTAAGTGAGACTGTTTTGTCCTCTGCATGAATTGACTAAGCAACTGCACTGCAAAGTATATGTCTGGCCTAGTAATAGTAAGGTAGATCAACTTGCCAATCAACTTTTGATATCCAACTATATCCTTCAACTCAGGGTCATTTGTAATCCCATATGCAAGTCAAAATCCACTATTGTGAGCTTGTGATTAGCCTCTAATGGTGTAAGAGTTGGTTTAGCACCACTAAGTCCCACCGCTGAAATCAACTCTAGACTATACTTTCTTTGGTTCAAATGTATTCCCTTCTCTAATCTCATGACCTCAATCCCTAGGAAGTATCTCAAATCAACTAAGGCCTTAACCTTGAAATGACTTTGTAAGGTCCCTTTAGCCTCTTCTATTAGTGTGGAAGTACTTCCTATAATTAATAAGTCATCTACATACACTAGTATGACATTAATATTCATTCCTTCTTTCTTGGTAAACAATGAATGATCATACCTACTCTGTGAGTATCCTGCATTGACTAGTGCATCTGTAAGCTTTATGTTCCATTGCCTTGAAGCTTGTTTCAATCCATATAAGGACTTAGCTAGCTTGCAAACTTTATTTTCCCCTCTTTTACAGAATCCTTGTGGCATATGCATGTATACATCTTCATATAAATTCCTTTGTAGGAAAGCATTGCTCACATCCATTTGTGATATTGGCCATTGCTTTGATGCTGCTAAACTGATCACAGTTCTAATAGATACCATTTTTGCCTCTGGAGAGAAGGTATCATGGAAGTTCAGTCCCTTCTTTTGACTATATCCCTTTGCCATCAATACGACCTTAAATCTTTCAATCTCACCATTAGACTTATACTTGATCTTGTACACCCATTTAGACCCTATAGCTTGCTTACCAACTGGCAAATCAACTATATCCCATGTATGGTTTTCTTCTAAGGATTGTATTTCTTCTTCCAATGCTTTAATCCATCTTGGATTCTTAGATGCTTCGTGAAATGATTGGGGTTCAAGTGATGCTGAAAAAGCACTCAAGTATGTCTAGTATTTAGGTGATAGCAATGAATAAGAGACATAATCAGAAATAGGAAACAAACATGCTTGACTAGTTATTCCTTTAGGCAGCACATAGTCCTTCAGCCATATGGGAGGTTTAGTTGTTCTGTAACTCCCTCTTCTTGTCTTGGATTCTATTGATGTGTCCTGAGCATGCTTCTCTGATACATGATCATTTTCTCCTATCCCATTTCTTGAATCAGTTGACTCTACTGGTGTCATTCCATTCATCTCATGTAGTGTTTCTGATTCTACAACATCCATCTATTGTCCTCCTGTGGAAGATGTTCTTCAACAATCATGGTTGGTGAAGTGTTGTCATGTACAATATCTGGTGGTGGAGGGTATAAGATATTATCAAGATCATTCTTGGTTCCTTTAAAAGGAAATATTTTTTCCCTGAAGCTCCCTGCTTACAAGAAAAGTCCCAGTTTCTAAGTCAAACAACCTATAACCCTTTTGTGTCTCCTCATAACCAAGAAAGGCAGTCTTCCTTACTCTAGAATCAAACTTGCTTCTTCTAGGTAACATGCTGGAAAAACATAAACATCCAAACACCTTTAAATGATCAAAATTTGGAGCCTTACCATGCAAGACCTCATATGGAGATTTCCCATCCAGAACGTTTGATGGTAGTTTGTTGATAAGATATGTAGTTGTTCTAACACAATCACCCCAGAACTTGTGTGGGACACCACTTTGGAACTTTAATTCCTTTGCGACCTCTAAAATATTCTTATGTTTTCTCTCTACAATTCAATTTTGCTGAGGAGTATATAGACAACTAGTCTGATGGACAATGCCTAAAGATGAAATTAACTCATGACAACTTGAATTGATAAACTCCCTACCATTATATGTTCTCAAAACCTTAACATTGGCATCAAACTGATTCTTCACTTTATACAGAAAGTCTCTCAACACAACAATAGCTTCACATTTAGACTGAATTAAACAGATCCAGGTATATCTGTTGTAGTCATCAACTATAGTCACAAAATAGGATTTTCCATCACAAGTAGGTACCTTAAAAGGTCCCCATACATCAATGTGCAACAAATGCAAACAACTATTAGTTGAAGAAGTGTTGATTGGAAATTTGAGTCTGGCTTGCTTAGCCATAGGACATACAATACAAACTTCTTGTTGTTCCTTAGACATTTTTGTTCTCAACTCATCAATTTTATTGAATACCTTCATGGAGGTATGACCAAGTCTATTATGCCATAAGACTGATTCTGTTTGATTTCTCATCACTGCTCCTGCTCTGATTGTTTCATTCCCTTGTAGCCAATACAATCCATCTTGTTCTTACCAATCCCATCACGTTGCCACTGTAAAGTCCCTGAAATATGCAAAATTCTGGATAGAAACTGACTGAACAACTAAGATCCTTGGTTATCTTTGACACTAATAGTAAACTAAACTTGAAGTCAGGCACATACAAAATATTCTTAATTATGAGATTTTGCATAATTACTGTTTCTCCTGTATGTGTTACTCTGCATGTATCTCCTGTAGGTATTTGAACTCCATTACATTGCTGCCTTTCAGTAGCCTTAAGATCATTTAATACTTTTCTAATAGTTGTTATATGATGAGATGCTCCTGAATCTATAATCCAATCACATTTTTCTATTTTGGATAATAGAGATGTTATACCTGCAAAGTTACACTGATGATCCTTTTCCTGTTCCTATGATTGTTGTCCTTTCCCTTTTTCTTTCCAATTCAAGTAGCTTTAATATTCCTCATCTGCAAGATAGTGACCACCTGAAGATTCAAAATTAGATTCACCCTTTTCCAGAGACGCATGATGAGCCTGCTGATAGCTTTTCTTTCCAGAACTTGGACCAAAATCTTTATTTCCTTGTGCTCCTAACTATCTCTTACATTTGAAGTCCGGAGGATATCCAACTAATCTGTAGCAATTCTTCTTCAGATGACCTTTATATCCACAATACTCATATATAGTACCACGAATAGTTCCCACAGTTCCACCATTTATTGGCTTCTTAGCTTTGAAATTACTATCTCTATTAGCAGCTAACAAACTCACTGAATCATGATTAAAATTGATTGTTCCCCAATTTTTTTTAACTCTCTTTTTGTATTACTATAGAATAGGCTTGATTAACACTTAACACAGGATCTCTTAAAAAATCTCACTTCTAACATAGTTGTAAGTCTTATTTAAGCCCATTAGAAACTGTAATAACCTTTGATTGTTCAAATGTGAAACATACTCACTTGTTTCTGCACATCCACACCTGGGAGGATGGGGTTCCAGTAGATCCAATTCATCCCAGCAGTCCTTCAATTTTGAATAGTAAATTGTGATCGAATTTGTCCCTTGTGTTTGCATAGTTATGTCTCTCCAAAGCTGATAGATCCTAGTAAGGTTAGATTTATGAAACCTCTCCTTGAACTCATCCCATACCTTTTTTGCAGTAGAAGCTAAACTATACTCGAAATCAACTCTGGTGCAACAACATGAAAGTATTAACGCATTGCATCTGTCCAATTGCTTCGCTAGTTCTCCCTTATACATACCTCTATTGCAGCTTCCATCTATCAGACCTAATTTGTTCTTTCCCAGCAAGGCCAGTGTCATTGACCTACTCCACAATATGTAATTTTCTGGCCCTGTCAGCTTCAAGCTAATCAGTGTAGTTCCTGGCATATCTGAGGGTTGCAAGAACAACGGATACGTGTAATCCAACTGTGAAATTTGAGTGACTTCTCTTTGTGATGTCCCTGAATTAGCCATGGGACTTCAGACCTTCTCAAGCTTTAACAATGGAGTTTGTGCCACGTTCAGAAACTAGATTTCATCTACAACAATCGCTGCTCTGATACCATGTCAAAATGGAGCTTGTACAGTGATGAATTAAAAGAAGAAACAGAGGAGAGAACTGGAAATGATTTTTTCATATATGATTCATCATACATCATACATCATACATGATGTTTATATAGTGGACATTCTACTTGATCTACAAGAAACCAACAACGAATTTCTGTTGAAGTCTTAACATACTCCTAACTAACTCTTCTAACAAACTTTTCTGTTGACTAACTCTTCTTTCTATTAACTTACTCTTCTTCATTTAACAGAAGGAAAAAAGAAAAAAGATTAACAATTAAGCTCAACAGTTATCCAAATTTAACTGCAAATGTGATAAAAAAATTTCAATAGAAAAAGTAATTAAATAATAATTTACTTTGATAACATAGATAAAGTTGAATCACCAAAAGTTTACCGGATACATTTTAGCCATAATATAATAGCATTTCAATTAAATGTCCAACTTAATTTTGCAGTTCACACATTCATTAGAAGGTGAAAAGTCTTAGGTTGTTTAGCTCATTAAAAAGTGAAAAATGATAAGTTATACCATATAATTATATATTTAATGCAGTTTAATTGTCATTATTGATTTGATTTTAAAAGTTAGTGAAAGGTATTTTATAATTAAAAGAAATTGGTAATGTCATGTCCCGAGTTTACACCCTGAACATGGCCGACATCCAAAACTATTTTTGGTCCCAAGCGAACCACTTGACCTGATTACTTTACTCAGCAAAAGACTTAAATAATGAATGATAGACTTAGATAATAAGTGCTAAAGAGACTGCAATAATCTGAACATACTAAATAGAGGAAATATTCCAACAATAACTTAAAATAAGAACTGAAACTCATATCATCCAGTCTATGGAACCTCTAACTAAGATAATCTGAAACAACTACCGTGACAGACCCACGGTAAGCACAACTAAAAATAAATAAAGAAAACAGAAAGAAAGACTCCAAAGCCTCTAACTGGTAAGAGGTCTCACCATAGCTAAATGAAATGTTGGTCCTCAACGAAGCGTTTGATAAGGGGTTCTATCAACTGTGTCTGCATCATAAAACAATGCAGGACCAAAGGAAGTTAGTACATAGAATGTACGAACATGTAAAATAGTTAAAACAGGTAACTCAGGGTAAGGCACAATACTCAAAAATAGCTAAAAGCATGTCTCAAAATATGACAGTAAAAGAGTAAATAAAGTGTATACTAAAAGTAGTATCATATGTTGAAACTCTGTATGCAACAATTAATTTACTTTAACTTGGGGAGTTTCTCTAACCGACAACCATCACTATGAGCCTCGTGATGATACAACGTCTTGCCCACGCTACCAGAGTCGTCCCAAACTTTGTCAGGGTAAAGGACGAAAACTAAAGGAGTGGATCCATCCCAAAACCGGATCATCTCAGTGGCAAGTGAAGAGTTGTACTCTTGGTACAATCCTATCCTACATTGGCTACGTAGTTTATGAGTTTGAGTTATTATTACTCTTACCCATATCGGTGCTCAATACTACTCCCAAAAGTATTAATTATATACTCATACTTAAAAGAATCTTTTTGCTCAAAGTATTACTTTTCTTCTCTTTGGGACTTAGCCCAACTTAACTTTCTCTTAACCTTTTTCAAAACTGTCTAAAATTATAGGCTTCATGCTTCACTATTCATAAAATACTTATACTAATATTTTTCTTGAGATTAAAGCAAGATTTTGAATTTCATTGATTTTCATAGTAACTTTAGAATTTAACTAATTTAACAATTAAAAGAAGTATTTCAACTTAAGACCTCAATGCAGTAGAAAATTTTAGTAAATAACATGTTTTTCTGTCATAAATAACATAAACAAGAACTTTGACTCATAAATAAGAAATCATATTCTCAACTAATAACTTGGTACTTGGAGAAACTGGTAGTTACATGATGGTAGAAATGATGTAATATAATTTTTGTAGGCCTTACATACCTGGAGAAATTAGATTCTTGAAGAATTTGAAAAAAGTGCTTGAAAGCCCTAGCCTTCTTCTCTTGAAACTACGTTCTAAGTTTTCGGGAATGTTCTGAGTGTTAATGAGTTGATGAATCACATTTTAGAGATTTAATTCAGTCAAAACTGACAAGTTTAGACTTAAAAGGGTGAGAAAGGACAAAAATATTCTTCCTTAAAAATTGTCAGAGCCGTCCACGAAATCCTTTCTACAGGTCATGGATCAACATATGGTCTGTAAAACCTCATATCACAAAAGTTGACCACTAAAATTGCAGCTTCTAAGCCACTAACATGTAGTACGGCCCGTTGTGCATAAGGAAAATACACGTTACAAACTAAATGGTTCATAAAGAGGTGACCTTTGATTTCTTTAACCTAACATATAAATATGAGGGTTTTTTTCTTTATAATTAAATACAATTTTTAAAGATCATAATAAAATTAGGTAACTTAAAAGCCTGAATCGTTATTGCTCTATTTTCTTTTATTTTGTTATTTATTCCAATACATTATGATGTGCATTAAGAATTAAAAGAAATGGTTTATAATAAGTTACTTCTTTTAGGCTAATTTATTGTACAATTTAATTAATGATTGTTTGATTGTCTTGCTAATAAATATTTTACAATTCAAAAAACAATTTAAATATTATATACAACATTTAATTAAATAGATATTTAATTTAGTAAAAGGGCAAAATGGTAATCCACTTTTGAAGATTGGACCTTCCCACTTTTAGTAATACTAGTTTAGTGTACATGTTTTGCACGTATGTGTCATGTCAATCTAAAAATTATATATAAATAATACTTGTCATTAAAATAAATACAATATTCATATAAACAAAATTAAATAAATGTTATTAATTTAATGCAATAGTTTAATCAATTGTGAACGGATAAAGATGAGAAAATCAATTCAATTACTCATAATATAGATACGTTAATAGTTTATGAATACATAAACTAATCATTTGGAGTTGAATAGTTAGAAGTTAAATAATTAATTGATTAAAATTTAATGTGAAAAAAAGTCTTATAAAGATAAAAAGAGTAGTTTAATGTTTCCAATATAATTTTACTGATTTTTTTCTTTTTAAATTTATTATATTACATATTTTTATCAACAAAATATTTGATAATCAAAATTTTAATTAATTTCAAAGTCTTAAATATTAGAACAGTAATTATATTTTTCCTTTCCTTTCCTTCATACCCTAGACAATTATTTATACAAAATAATCCTAAATCAAAAGTGAATTCTAATTCAAAAGTGAATCTTAAAACTAAATAAATAAAAGATAAAATAATAAATTAAGAAAAATAGTCAAAAGACAAATTTGTCTAAAATAGAGTATTTTAACAAAGAACAAAAAGTTCAAACAATATTTCTAAGAACATTAATACTTTTAATATAGTATAGAAATGATGATATGATAATGATATATGATATGATATGGAATATTTTGTGCATGAGACCTGTTTTTTAAAAATAAAAAATATGGCAAAGAAATAATTAAGACTCTGATCTTTTAAATGTTTCATTACAGTTTACAAATAAGAGATCCATACAAGAATGAATATACATAGGACCGCGCCATAATAATTTGGTTCCTTTCTTTTTGTCGCTGTTTCATTCTTCTAGTATTTTTTTAAACAAAATTTACATGTTTAAAAAGTATATTAAAAAAATTATAAGTGTAATAGTTAATAATTCAAAATATTTTTTTTAGAAAGAAAATTTTGTTTGATGTTCTAAATTGGCATAGGGTCTGATCAAATGCAAGAAAAGGAAAATTTTATTCAAGAATATGGGTTGACATTTTGAGATTTTTAATTTGATATCTATTATATGCACATGATTAGTGGCATATTACCAAATTCCAACTTATGAAATGTTGGATAAAATGATCACGGACACATTTAGTAAGCTTCAACAAGTCCTTACCAATACAAAAAGGTGGCTCGGCGCATTATGGTCTCATGTGGCATCGGGGGAAGTGCCGGACCATTGGATCTATTTATGCAAACGTACATTAAGTTTTTTGTGCAATCAATGGGAATCCTCTAGATTGATAGAGTTCCAGCCTTCTTTTGGATTTCTGCAACAATGTCTCCACCTTTTCATCTTGGTTCAAGTGTGCCTGCTTTGATGCCCATTCGAGCACTGAAAGCACCTCGGATTGAGCTAACTCCTTGCTATCAGGGACGTGCAACGCAATGTAGCATAGAAGAAGCAATGCAGAATTCTTAACTACTTCATCACCAAAGTAAACAAGTTGACCCAAATGTCTTGCACCTCCAGCGCTTATGATTGCTTTGCAATGATCCAGGTGAAGGTAGTTATCATTACAAGAAAATTTCGTGAGGGCAATGGCTGCTTCGTTTGAAATCTCTGCTTCTTGTTCATTGAGCAGCTTTACTAATGGGCTAATCATCCTCGTCTCTGTAGCTCGAAAAGTCCTAGCCAAATTTCCAATTGATCGAATGCACGGAATAAGCAGCTTCAAATCTTCTTTCTCCATGATCCTCAGCAGTTGATCAACAACAGCTTTGCAAGCAGGCGAATTAGGCTTGAATGCTGACTTTCTCAAATCAGAATCTTTCTCCGCCACAGCGGTGATTTCCATTACTGTCATCGCGAAATTGTACTGAACATCTTCAGTCCCTTTCTCCAAGAGTACTGCAAAGCAAAGCAGTGCTCTTGATTCAGTAATGCTATGGCAAATAGATGAATTTCCCTTGGCCAGTTTCCATAGAGCTCTTGCAGCCATTGCCTTCATATAAGCCTTGGTAGCAGGTTCCTCCATTTGTCGCTCTTTATTACTGACCCTTGTAGGATAAAGACTCTTCTGATGATATATCTGGTTTGCATCATTGACCAAAATCAGCTGAGACAGTTTCATTGCCGTGGTAGCAGTAACCACATTGTGCATCTGAGTAGGCTTCTTATTTCCTAAAGGATGTACAATGTGCCTATTATCGTCATAGTCATTCACCTTGTGCACACTACTCACATTATTCGCTAAAGAAACAGCATCAATCGATGTGATTTTGCTAACAATAGCGTACTTGCTATGCTCCTGGACAGTCTCAAACACGAGGTGGCTAACAAGTAATCTGATTATGTTATGCTGATGAAAAACATCTTGACATTTGGGGTGATGTGCAACAAGTTCAGAAACTGCCCAAGCCACCACTGCTTGAACTTTCATTAGACCTTCTTTGAGGATTTTCGCAAACACTAAGCACACTCCAGCATTCACCATGTGTTCGACATTTTCAGGGTCACATCCTAATAATCCAAATGCCTTTGCTGCATTCTCCTGACTCTCCAATTTTCCTTCCTTCAACAATTTCAACAGTGGTAATATTCCACCTTCTTCAGTGATCAATTTCGGTTCCGATCATTGTCTCTAGCCAGTGAAACCAATGATGCAGCAGCATCAGATTGATCATTGACCGAACCGGTGTACAAAATCTCTATATGTTTCCGAATAAAGCACAATTCATCAGCTGAGGCTGAAACACGGAGGAGCCAGGACACATCACCAATGGAATTCTCTAACTGTGAAGACGAGTTAAGGAAATCTGCAGCAGGGATGATGAAAAATACACGCTTCACTAGTGCAGGGCAGCATTTTCTGACTAAGGATAAAGCTTTTTCCAGGGCTTGTACAGCGTCGTCAATGATTCTCTTCGTGGGCATTTCGTAGAGGTCGTTGCTGGCTAGTGCTGCTCGATGAAGCAGCAGAGCCAGCATCTCAGTCTTGGACTTGAGCTCAGCACATTCTTGCTTGAATAAAATTGCCTCATCAGCTGCCTGATTCACCTGGTCAACTAATTGGATTGGCTTTGCCAGGATTTGCTTCACTGTGTCTGCCATCAACAACTTATGTTTGCCTTATTTACCAATATAACTATTCCAATAGACAATTTGTGATTGAGTCAAAATATGCTTTGCTCTAGGTGAGGAATTCTTGCACTTTTTTTGGTACAACTGCAAAATTGCAGACTAGAAGTTAAAAAATGGAGTCTTTATTTTAGTCCACTCTAGAATCTTTGACGACAAAAACCAAGAAATGGTCCGAAAGTACCTAGTATATCAGATGAACAAAGAGATCAAGATTGTGAGGGAGGGAAAGAAAGAAGACTTTAACTTGAGTTTTGCGAGTACAATACGTTGAAAATATTTGGTCAAACAACTTGTATAGAATTTTTCTTTTTCTATATTATTTTTTTTCAGACGTCTCAATAATAGTGTATTAAAGAATATATCACTTGGTATAGATGTAACATTAGAAATACTCATTTTAGAATCTACAATCGTTAAAAATTAAAATTTTGGCTCCACGTCTTCTAACGAACTTAAGTGTAAAACATGTTAACTATACTTAGCAAGCCACATGGTTAAGAAAGTTTGTTATGAGTTAGTTAGAGTGGTTAGAAGTTAGTTAC
>JBCEWC010018058.1:0-12161 GCA_038996855.1 Solanum aculeatissimum
TAGCTTCAATGGAGGCCAAGAGGGTTTTGGAATTTCTAAAGAGAGTGTAGGAGAGTTTGAATGGATGAATGAGGGTTAGAGGATATATTTAGGGGCTTAGGGGGACCCTAGGAAGTCTACAAAGGGCCTAGAGATCAACCAAATTACAACTTAACCTTTAATGAAACGGATAAAAGTTCAGCGCGCAGGGCGAAACGGAGCCCCAAACGGCCCATTCCACGTTTGACGGTCCTTTTAACTGCTCCATCAGACTTTCCTTAGCCAAAGTTTTAGCCCACAGCCTTTCCAAGTCTCTGCCCAACTTGAAGGACCACCAAACGGTCCGTTTGAGGTCTCATGGACCATGGGGTGGTCCGTGGACCCTAACTTAGTTTTTGGGGTGGGTCTTGGCCACCCCAAGCTATCTGGACCACTTAAAAGAACCCCACACGGACCGTTCAATTTTTCATGGTCCGTCTCACATGCCTTGGGCAATTTCCAGGACCTATCTCCAATGTCTTCCGAATTTCAGGCAGTCCTACTCGTTTAGCTATAATGTCTTCATCCGACCTTGGAATTGAGTGAAAACAATTTATTTGAAAATATGATTCAAATAGATTTCATTTTAAATGTAGTAGCCCACACAGTTCTACCCACATCAAAAGTTATGTATTTGTTAAGTGCACTGTCCAAACAGCCTCTCTAGGCCCCAAAATGACCTGTTTTGCGTTCGGCTACTTAAAATCCACCCGTGGACACTAAATTTCAACCACGACCATTATAATACCATACAAGACCAACCATAGTAGGTTTCAAAAAATTTTGGGTCGTTACATGTAACCACGAAAATTTCGTCATCCCGAATCAAATAGTGCACTCAAAATTCCCATATGAAGTCATTATGATCAAATGTAAGTCCCACTTCCTAACTTTGAATATACTTAATTTCGACCAAGGGGTGCAAACATGCCCTGAAGCATCGGGAACTGAACGGATGGTCATTCTAGATCAAACTCGCTATTTCGTAGCTAATCGTGCTATCAGAATTTCCAGTCGGGTATATTTACCAAGAATGTTGACTAAAGTAACCTATTAGACAATTCTGAAGGCTAAAAGTCAAAACTTAGTATAAACTAACACTAGCCTAATTAGGCCATTATTGAGCTGATGGAATTATCATAATTGAGGTCCGAGGCCATTTACTCAGACTTTACTGCTAAACTCATTTTTCAACATTAAATAGGTCTGTAATATGGAAAACTGCTGATAATTCAAATGAGGGACCAAGTGACCGAACTATAGGAAGGCTCTATCCTATGAAAAAAAAGAAAAAAACATAAATGAGCTAGAGTCATTAGTGAATGTAATGTCGTTCCAGACCAAACTAGATGTTTGAAGCTAAGAATGTTGTTATAATTTTATTTGGGAATGATTTTTAAGAATATTGGCAAAAATCAATCTTGGGAAAATTTTCAAAGGCTAAAGCACTAAATGGATTAAACTTGAATCGAAAGCCATAAAACTCAAGTCGACCATGGTGTCAACATAAAATATCCATTTTAGAGCTGAAGGAACTATTAGAATTTTGTTTTTTTGAGATTGTTTATCTGTCCTCTTTTTACTAAAGCCAACTTTAAAAGTTATAAAAGACCTGAAAGTATAAAAATCTACAGAAAATCCAAATGAATGACTAGGCAACAAAACTATCTGTGCATGCAAATGATGGATGACTTAAGGCCATTATGGGAAAGATCTAACTAATGGAAAAGAAGTAGTATCAAGAAAAGTATTTGGAGGATTATTACATTTTCGATGATACACATTTTAGTCAATTTTCATTGAAAATCCTTATATAACTATCTATAATAACTTGGAGAAGAATTCATATAGGCTCACCCTGATTCATGCAACTTTTACACGAACATAAGGTCCAACCAATAAGAATTAGATAATTATTTTCATTTTTCACATGGTTAGCCCATTAATTATATGGTGATATGGATTTTGGTTAATTTTCTTTCAAAATCATTATATAATCATCTATGACGACCTGGATACAAATTTCTATAGCCTCAACTTGGTCCATGCCACTTTTTCAAGTATATAGGATCCAGTCAATAGGTATTAGGTCATTTTCAATATTTTTCGTGTATGTTGTCCCATGAATTTCTTGGTGATATAACTTTTAGTCAATTAATTGTAAAAACGTTACAAAACCATGAATATTGACCAAGGAATGAATTTCTTTTGCCTTGCTATGATCCATGCATATTTCTCGATATTAAGGGGCCACTCAATAGAAATAAGAATTTTTGTTTTGTTTTTCATGTGTTTTAGCCCATGAATTTTTTGTGATATGACTTTTAAATGGTTTTCTTGGAAACATTTAAAGAACTATCAGTAATGACCTGTGAAAGAATTCCTATAACCTCACGCTAAATCACAAGAGTTTTCAAATGCTTAGGGGTCACTCAACAGGAACTAGGTGATTTTGTTTATTTTTCGAGTGTGCTAGCCTATAATTTTTGGGATATGACTTTTAGTCAATTTTCCTATACAAACTTTTTGTAAAAATTCATAGAAAAAATTGTCACTTGCAATTCTTTATTATATAAATAATTCTTAATAATCATTTCATCAATAGATACAAGGAGATTGATAAAAGTTGAAATAGTATAGAAAATTAGTTTTGTCCTCCCTTTATTGTATGATACTAATAAACTAGTGGGCAACTAAAAACCTCTTCGATTACAAGGTGAATTTAATTTAGTTTCTATATAATAGAAAAATATTCAATCTTAAAAATATCAAACCCTTATAGTTAGTCAGCATGCATCTTAAAGCGGCACAAGGGACAAACGTGATTTTTTCCGAGCCATTGAAAAATACAATCTCCATGGAAAAGGTGCTTGCATGGGAAACGAGTAAGGTCTATGATTCCCTTCATAACTAACTTGTCAAGACATATCATACAAAGCTCGTCAAGACATATCATACAAATGTTTTTTCACTATTCATAGTGTCAGCTTTAACATTCTCAAGGGCTTCAATAGCATCCTTTGATGTTGAAATTAGAGGCACAGACATATGTGTCTCTTCCAATGTTAATAAATTTTTCGTGACTTGCAGATCTATCAACCCAATCTCATCCTCAGCAGCTTCCTTGTGAAAATTTTGATGGGGATTTGAAATTTCCTGAGGAATACGATGTGTTAAATCGATGATGATTGGGATACTCTGAGATCATTCATTTTCCTGGACAATTAACATGGCCTTATCTTCAACATCTTGCACCATGCTTAGTTGATAAATGAGAGGTACATGTAAACATTCAAACATTTGATTGAACTTATAGGACCATGTTTCGTGTTCCTCTATGTCAAAACAAAACCTTCTTACTCTATGATAGTCAAAATATGTGTGATTATCCAATTACCATCCTCCGTGACATAGTAATTAAGATACAATTTCCGAATTCGACATACAATGAAAAAAGTTTCCTCCATCAAATTTTGGTCATCATTCTCAAGGAGATCCTTTCGATGCTCAATTGTACAACAATAAGGGTTCTTAATGATCCTTTGATTTGAGTATTCTCTCTCCATTTGATGTTTCAGATTGACTAAGAAGAGCTAGAATAAATTTATGATGGGAAGGAGGGAAAAAGTGAGCAGTGTTTAGATAAAAGAAATATATGTGAAGACTACATAGATATATATATACATGGACCGTGAAATCAGAATTCTATACACTATAAATTAAATTATAGTTGATAAGGAAAAAATAAAGTAAAATTATTTTTACTAATTTGTGGGTCATTTTAAATCCATAGCATAAATAGTAAAGAATTAAATAAATTCCCATTTTATCTCTCAAAACTTAATTAAGAAAATAAAGATGAAAAATGTATTATTTTGTCAAAATATAGAAAATATTTTAAGATTTTATTTTGAATTAATATTTTTGATGAGTAACATGGAAACTCAATAAATTTTTAATTCAAATCATCGCTTTATGTTTAAGAGTACGCATGTATGTTATTCATAAATGTTATTGTCACAACCCAAAGCACCGTGAATGACACCCACACCAGTTCATGTGGTTGTACGAACAATTAACATCCTAAGTCATCATCTACACGTTGTAGCCAAATTATGAAAATTCTATGTTTTGGTGTATTGTGAATCTGCAGTATAAGGGGTAAAGTGTTAAATAAACTTCAATTTATCTCTCAAAACACACTTAAGTCAATAAAGTAGGAACATTGCATTATTTGTGCAAATATAGAAAATACTTTAATATTTAACTTTGAAATTATTGTTCTAATGAGTAATATGGAAACTCAATAAACTTTAAATTGTAGTGGCCCATTTTATTTTTAAGACTATGTATGTACGTTATTCTTCAATATCATCATTACAATCCAATTTCTCATGAATGAAAACTACACTGTTACACCCAGTAAAATTATAAAACTACCCCTATATGAGAAAACACATTTTCCCAAACTCTTTTAGAAAAACCGAGCTAGAGAATGCGGTTAGCACGAAATATTGTATGGGCAAATTATCTTGTCTTATTTTTAGAGACACCGAATCGAAAGATATTTTTTTGAGAAAAAAAAATAATTCCAGAAAATTGCATGACAAGTCTGCATCGTGGACTGGTCGAAAACTAGAACTTAGTCAGGGTCCCATTATTTTCTACAAAACTAGAAAAATTATCAAAAATATTTTGGGGAAAATGTACAGGTGCGCGACAGGTCTGCGACGAGAACCTAGTCCGCCGACTTGTTCAATCGAAGTTTAAAATTTTAAAAGTTATGAGGGGCATTCCAAACATTTCCACAGCCCCCCTAAACATAACTCATGACCAATATAGGTCATTCTTTATCTAAAAAGGGTTACAAAACCCATTCTAAATTCCCTTATGCTAAAAACTAAGGGTACACTTTGAGCAAAGAAGAGGAGAAAGAGCTAGGGTTCAGAGGATTGAGGCTAACTTTTTGCGAAGTTGATTGGCAAACTTCATACTTGGTATGTAAGACTAACCTAAAGAATGGAATTGTTCTTCCATGTGCCCCTTGATTGAGATAGATTGATAGATGAGAGTATTGAGTCTCTATGCATATTTTCTTGAATGTTTTCTTGCAAAATTATTCATATATTATGTATTTTCGTATGTGGATGATCATTACGAATTTGATTTACTAAATAAATACTTTTATATGATTTATTTGACAAACCCTTCATACTGCTTCATAAAAGAACACATGAATGAACCTGGGGATTGAGTCTATAGGCTTGACAACATGACTGTGATTGTGATGTGAGCATGATAGTAGATTGATAAAACTTGATTATCCCAAGAGTTTTCATAATTGAACTCTAAATATTGGTCAAACTGATGGTCCTCTTATTGATTTGTCTATGTCTTTGAAAGATATGAGTTAGAACTAAGTTGATTTGATGAGTTAATATGAGCTCTTATGAGTCTTACTGATCAAATTGATAGGGTTTGATTGTTTATGAGCATCGAGTCTTGGGAGGAGTATACAACATTGAATTGAGCGAGGGTAAATCCAACACGACTCATTAACTATGTCGCCAAGCGTCGATAAGGATAAAATCACAAAGTCAGATGTTTCCTCTTGAGCTTATCAGTCCTATAAATAATTGAGGGCTTGTTCCATTGTCCAGATCCGTGAGGGATTCAAGTTGTTCTTACCTTGGCAAGGTATGGGCGGTTGTGATAACATTAACTAGATTATTGTACAACTAATGGCTTATAAATGAGTGTTGTCGGATACAAGAAACTCCCAGATAAGTTTTATACTAATAATACTCTGAGTCTATTTGATTGGATTGGATTGGAGCTGATTAGATTGGTATTGATGTGTCATTGTCTGTTTTTTTCTTGATTTAGATAGACATTTGAGATTACTGATTGAGTTCTTATCTCTTGATCTGAGTTATCTGAGCTGATAGTATTGTACCTTGATGCATGTCTCATTCATCCATTTTACATACTCATACATTGCACATATTGACGTCCATTTGGACTATATCATTTCATGATGCATCATTTCATGATACAGGTATATAGACATTCAATGTCCAATTTGACCGAACGAATGGAATATCAACCCTATACCATCATGAAAATAATTTAGCAGCAATGACAATGCCTTTTACAGAAGGTCTTTCTAGCAACAGAATAGAGAAATATCATATTTGACATTTTAGGAATTTCTTGGATTTCGTGCTAAAAAAAGGACGAGGCTTAGCCTTAACATACCTTTCCAAAGGACGTCCAAATCCCCGAAGTTCCTTCACAAAAGTTGTTCCCGACGTCCTAAGCTTCACAACTACTATATATACACATCTTAAACACACCTACAAATAGTCCATAAATTGGCATTAATGACCAGATTTTCCATATAGTATATATGCAAGGAAATGTCCGTGGAACTTCATAAAAATTGTCGTACAGGAGCCCCAAAATGATTACCTTAACAAACCAGATCAAACATAAAATGATCAGTAAGAATACCACTTTTGTACAGTCCAAAAACAGCCCCAAACATAGCTAATGAGAGGGAAAACCAATCGCAAAACATAAGGCACACATTTCTAGGCATACGGGCAAATTTTAACTGTAAAAATGTGAAGAATTTACCTAAATTGCTTACGGACCTGGTGGGAGCTTTCACTTTAGTTTGTGAACTGTTTGGGATGAAATAGGTCTATTTTAAGCTTTAAAAGACCAATTTATCCAACATCTATATGTGCTTGACCCGACCCGATCTATGACCTATTGTTTTGCTCGATCAGTCGTGGTAAAACTCTTATAACTTCTTATTATGAAGTCGTATGGATGTACGATTTTATGCGTCGCCAACTAGGCCCATAAACCTTCAATTTGATAGGTCATGCCCCTTCTAACTCTTTAAATTTGAGGAGATATGGTGTGATATATTTGACCTAAATTTAAGAAGGATTTCTTAAAGAAGCTTACGGTAACTTTGGCCAACATTTATCTTGCATCTTCCTTGACTCCAAAACATAACATATGAACTTTGGGCTATTAAAATACCCCTTAACAATCAATTATTATCAAATTATGTGCTCTTAGTCCTATCCAAGAGGTGAAACTAAATTTAAACCTTTTGAAAAGGGTGGGGTGCCACTCGGGGTATTTCTTTAATCCCGAATGTATATTTAGGCGATTCCTTTGACTTAAAACTTTAAGTTCTTGATATTGACACTGATTTTAAGCCTTATTATCCTTAGGTTCTATCCAAAATCATATATACCTTACATAATATGTCACACTAATGTATATTATGGAGGACGCAAAACATGGGGTCTCACAGTCTCCCCCCCCCCCCTTAAAAACATTCATTCGTGAATGTGTCAAAACAGCCTCTTTGTTGCATTACTATCAACCAAAATATTTTTTTTAATTTTTTTTAGGATATACCTATTATTCTCCCTACCCATAACACCTCTAAATCATTTAAAATTTAAGTTACTGTAAAAATATAACTGGAAATTTTTGAAATATGACTCACCTTAAGTTGTAAATAGTTGGGGTTCTTCTTCACCATCTTATCTTCAGCATGACAAGTCATTTTCTCAATATTATCATTTTGCCACAACACTTTCACAGAGGCCACTTCTTTATTTTGAAGCTTCCTAACTTACCAATCTAAAATAACCACTGGTACTTCATCATAAGACAAGTCTTCAGAAATGTGGATATCCTCAATGCGATCAATATGTGAAGGATCTCCAATGCACTTCCACAACATAGATACATGAAACACCAGATGAACTTCCCTCAATTCTAAAGGCAAATCAAGCTCGTATGCCACCTTGCTAATTTTTTGAAGAACCTTATAAGGTCCAATATACCTAGGTCTGATCTTCCTTTTCCTTCAAAATCACACGATACCCTTCATAGGTTATACTTTCAAGAAAACCCAATCTTCTACCACAAACTCTAAGTCTCATCATCGAACATCTGTATAAGACTTTTGTCGACCCTGGCTATTTGCAATTGAATAATTTTCAATTTGTCCATCGCTTGATGAACTAGATTAGGGCCTAGCAACTTTGCTTCCCTGACCTCAAACTAACGGATCGGTGACTAATATCTTTGCCCATATAGTGTTGCATAAGGTACCATTTTGATACTAGCTTGGAAGTTGTTATTATAAGCAAACTTTATAAGAGGTAGATGATCATCCCAACTTCCTTTAAAGTCCAATACGCAAGCACATAACATATCCTCAATGGTCTGAATAGTATGTTCTGCCTGTCCATCAGTTTGTGGATGAAAAGTAGTGCTACAATTTACTTGAGTGCCCAGACTCTTCTAAAAAGACTTCCAAAAGTGTGTCATAAATTGAGCCCCTTAATCAAAGATAATACATAATGGAACTCCATGAAGGTGAACAATCTCTCGAATGTAAAGCCTAGCATAATCCTTCACTGAATATGTCGTTCTTACTAGCAAAAAATGAGCAGATTTTGTCAGCCTATCAATAATTACCCAAATAGAATCACACTTGCATGGAGTAAGAGGCAAACCAGTATATTTATCATCTCCTATTTCCATAGCGGCAATTTAATATATTCAGCTAGGCCTCGAGGTATTTGATGTTCTGGTTTAACTTGATGGCAGTTGGGACATTGGGCTACCATCTCTACAATATCCTTTTTCATGCCATTCAATCGATAAATTTGTCGAAGGTCCCAATACATCTTTGTTGCTCCAGGGTGGACCGAATATCTTGAATAATGGGCCTCAACAAGAATCTTGGCATGAAGTTCTCTGATATTTTGCACACATAAGCGACCCTGATACCTAAGGACTCTATCTTTAGTTATCTCAAATGAAGAATGTTGTTATTTTGGAAGGTATCATAAGCCTAAGATCCCTGCATTATCACTCTTTAACTTCAGTAACAAAGGAAGATTCTACTGTATTTTGAACAAGTTCACCTCCATCCCCCGCATCTAACAATCACACCTACAAACTAGCTAGCTAACATAGATCTTTTGTCATTTCAACCTTACCAGCTTCAACATTGCTTAGACATCCCATGGACTTTTGGCTAAGTGCATTAGCAACAATATTAGCTTTGCCAAGATGGTATAAAATATCAACATCATAATCTTTTAGTATTTCTAGCCACCTCCTTTGTCGTAGATTCAACTTCTTCTGCTTAAATAAATATTGGAGGCTCTAGCAGTCAGTAAAAACATCAATATAAATGCCATATAGATAATGCCACCAAATCTTTAGGGAAAAATGACTGTGGCAAGCTTAAGATCATGGGTAGGATAGTTTTGTTCATGTTTTCGCAATTGTATGGAAGCATATGCAATAACCATACCATGCTGCATAAGAACACAACCTAGGCCAATTCTTGAGACACCATAATATACAATGTAACCTTTGGTTCCATCCGGGAGAGCCAAGATAGGTGCGGTTGTAAGTCTTTTCTTTAATTCTTGAAAACTCTGTTCACATACATCAATCCACTGAAACTTAGTTGCTTTATGCGTCAATCTCGTTAGTGGTGTTGAGATAGAGGAGAATCCTTCCACAAACCTCCTATAATATCTTTCCAAGAACAAAAAGCTATGGACCTCTATTGGATTCAAGGGTCTTGGCTAGGCCCGTACTGCTTCAATATTATGGCCATCGACCTTAACACCATCGCCTATAATAACATGTCCAAGAAAGCAATCAAAGTTACCCAAAATTCACAATTGGAGAATTTAGCATATAACCTGTTGTCTTGGAGAGTCTGTAATATAGCTCGCAAGTGGTTTGCATGGTCAGCTTATGACCGTGAATATATCAAGATGTCGTCAATCAACACGATAAAAAATTCATTTAGTATTGGTTTAAAGAATCAATTCAATCCATAAAAGTTGTTGGGGCATTTATAAGTCCACAAGACATGACAAGGAACTCAAAATGTGCATAACTCATCCTAAATACTTTCATTGGAATATCAACATCCCTGACTCGCAACTAGTGGTACCTAGATCGTAAGTAAATCTTTGAAAAGCATTTGACACCCTGAAACTGGTGAAACAAGTCTTCGAGCCATGGAAGAGGATACTTATTCTTGATAGTGACTTTATTTGGGTGCCTATAATCGATACACATCAGTAAGGATCCATCTTTCTTTAAAACTAAGAGGACCAGAGCACCCCATGGAGATGTACTTGAACTAATAAAGTCTTTATTAAGTAATTCCTTCAGTTGTTCCTTTAATTCCCTTAAATTTGCAGGAGCCATACTATAGGGGGGAATGAATATATATTGCATGTCGGGGAGAAAATCTATAGAAAAATCAATTTCCCTTTCGAGGGGAATCCGTGGAAGCTCACCCCGGGAATACTATCAGGAATTCATTCATAATCGGGACTGACTGAAGGGTAACTGGCTCCTTATCAACATCCCTAGCATGAACTAGATGGTATATACAACCTTTAGCGATCAACTTCCAAGGATATGCTCACCTAGAAAATGAAAGTGGATTTGCTTTACTTGACAATCAATATTAGCATAACAAAAGTCCAACCAATCCATACTCATGACATCAAAATCTAGCATAATCAATTTGATTAAATTAGTAGAGGTTGGGCGTTCATTAATTAACACCGTACAACCCCAATAGATATGACTAGCTATAATTGAGTCATCAACTGGCATAGATAACTCAACCAACCTCGACAATAATTCAGGTCTCATAACAAGCTTACTAGCAATAAATGGAGTAATATATGAAAATGTTGATCCAGGATCAATTAGTGTATACAAAATATGAGAATGTATCATCAATATACCTGTGACCACATCTAAAGATGCCTCTGAATCCTATCAGTCTGTGAGCCCATAAATGTGATTCTAGCCACCAGTAGAACCTGAAGTGTCTCCTCTACCTCTACCCCTACCATGACTCTGAGTAGGTTGTGGACCTGATCGAGGAGAACGTATTGAGGATAAAGAGGCTGATGCAAATCCTAAATGCGGAGTTATTGTATCTCTACCTAACCCCAAACACTAGCTAATAAAATATCTTATCTGTCTACAATGGTAACCTGCACCTGAACCCTTTCTACACTGCCCAGTATGAAACTTACCAAATTGTGTACATGGAGGAGTAGTGTAACAACCCAAATATTTTCGAAATATACTTATGGTTGGCATTATAAGATGTACTACAAGACATTTATGAGTTTTGGTGGCCACGGGTTGAGTTTAAGTGGCCGAATGCAAATTGGGCTAGTTAGTGGCCTAGAGGGACAGTTTGGACAGTCAACTTCAAACAGTCATAACTGTTGATGTGGGATGAACCATGTGAGATACCACATATAAAATTGAATATCTTTGAGTTAGCTTTTCAAAAAAAGTGGTTTCCCTCAATTTGGATATCGGATAAGGAAGATATGGCCCAAACAGTGAGGCTGTTTAAAATTTGGGAGACATTGGAGATAGGCCCTAAAAATGGCCCAAGGCATGTGAGACGGACCGTGAGACATTGAAAGGTATGTGAAGTGTTCCGTAAAGTGGTCCAGAGAGCATGGGGTGGCCAGGACCCACCCCAAAAACTATGTTAAGGTCCACGGACTACCCCACGGTCCGTGAGACCTCAAACAGACCGTTTGGTGGTCCATCAAGTTGGGCAGAAGCTTGGCCGAAGCTGTGGTTGGTTTAAACGGCTAAGGCAAGGTTCACAGAGCAGGTGGATTGACCTAGGTTCATATTAGTATTTTCAAGATCGATTCGAGCTTGCTAGGGATTAGATGTTAGTGATTTAAGGCAAGGGCCTCATTTTTGGACTGTGTTGGGGCATCCGTTTAGACTGCTGCGCATTTGAGATGCCATAACTTTTAGAACACGATGAACTGGGTGGGACACTTTATATCAAATTAAATCTCCTTGAATTAGCTTCGTAACGCAACTGGTTTCACTCAATTCGGAGCTCGGATGAGCAAGTTATGATCATTTTCGTGAGACTTCTCAAAACTGGAAATTTGCCTCGGAAAGTTACAAGTCAAGTCTCACGGACCATTAAAAGGTCCGTGAGACTGTTGATGGCCCGTGAACAGTACCGTTAAATGTTCCAGTGAGCTCGTTGAAGCTCGGAGTTGGAA
>JBCEWC010018059.1:0-12161 GCA_038996855.1 Solanum aculeatissimum
CCCCCCCCCCCCCCCCCCCCCCCCCCCCCCCCAAACCTCTACCAAACAATGCACACAGTTTGTTGTTTGCAACATAATATTAGAGGCATTACAGAACTTAACAAGACAAGCTCAAAATATTAGTTTTATCAACCAAATGATAAAAATAAAATATTAATAAATAACTACTCGTGGTTTGATCTAACATATACTTGTGTAATGGAGATTGTTTTTCCATTCATAATTTTAAAGCCTAGAGAAAAGAAAAGATTCCTACAAATTAAATCAAGTATGTTCAATATGAAAAAAATATATAAACTTTTACAAATTACCTTCAATAGTGTCTTCACATGGAGAATTTCCACACTTTTCACATATTTCTTCAACTAAATATCCATGGACTTGAAGGCTCTATTATGTTTTATATGGAAGTTTTCATGGACGTTGTTTTTATAGATATAGCGCACTTATTATAGTAGATATTGGTTGGTGCTAATTAATAAATGGATATATTGGTTGGTGTGAGTAAATGAATTGGTCGGTGTTAATAAATGGATTGGTTGGTCATGTTAATAGAGTAAATTGATAGATGATTTTTTTTTTTTGATTTGCACCGGGTGTCCGAGTTTCTTAGAGCCCCGACTAATCCCGGGGGTGCACAGGCACTCGGCAAGGAGTTTCCCGCAAGTGCACCACGATTAATTCAGGTTTTACCCAGTCTGATGGCCCTCAGAAATTGTTTGCACCCAGTGGGTTTCGAACTTGAGACCTTGAAAGGGAGCAAACCCCAAGGCTCAAGTCTATTACCACCAAGCCCACCCCTGAGGGTTGTAAATTGATAGATGAATATTTAGTTTGAATTAATAAATGATAGGTGATTTTTTAAAAAAAAATATAAAAGTTCGGGAATTTTTAAATATTCAAAACTTCTCAAGTATCTCCCAAGTTCCCAAATACTTTTTTTTCTAGTATTTGGGAACTAGGGAATTTCCCAAAAATCATTTGCCAAGTGTTTTTGCCAAACACCCCACCCCAATTTTTTCTCCAAGTTTTTCCCAAGAATACTTGAGGCCAAACGGGGCCTTGATGAGCAATGCAATATTCCAAGTGCATATAATGTAATAAGATGCACAATACACAAATACTAGACCTAATCATACAACAGTAAAATTAGAATCATGAGCCAGAAAGAACCCAAGAGGGCATTACGCATGGAAAAAATAGCAGAAGAGAATTAAATGTATAGTTGCATCTTTAATGATATTAAACTTGTCAATTGACTTAAAAAAACAACCAGACAAACCTCACAAAGTTGTAAATTGATTCAACCTCTGAAAGTTGAAGGCCTACGAGTCAACAAGCGTTTGAAAGGAAACAACGAAGGCCGATAAGATGCCCTACGTTTCATCTTCCCTGCAAAGGATGGATGGAAGCGTTAAAACATATGCTTTAGGCAGAAACTAAAGGAAAATTCATCAGAAGAACAGTACAATACAAGATAAATATGATAATTATCTTAAGGAAAAGACACCATGCAGAGGTATTGAACTTGAAAGTTTCCAACCATCCGCACCAAAAGACATCCAATCGTAAGGAGGTAACAACAAATTTGGACCATGGCAGGGCATCAAATGCTAATGGTAACCAATAAACACTAACAGGCGACCCAAAGACAGAAATAGTTTACTCAACCAAATGCAAAGCCAGGATAAGTTTGTGGGTTCTGAACTTTCCATTGAATCAATAGCTCATTTAGTAACTGGTTTCACAATTAAAATTTATACAAATGTAATGAATTTCCTAATATAAATACCAGGTCTAATCAAAAGCTACTGGACTCAACATATGATGATACTAGCAAGCAAAGAACTTTCGCAACTGAGACCATGAAGATAGAGGGAAAAGGAGAAATGAATCGAAATGAATGGTTATATGAATGTTATATCAGTGAATAAATCTTCTACGAAAATGACGACTATTCTGTCCACTTCAAATCTTATGCTCCATTTCATTGGACATGGTCAGTGTTTTTCGGGACTCACATAGAAACAATTTAATTTAACATCATTTTCTTAATAATAATTTAAAATATGTTTTGAGACTAGTTATTGGTGTTCAAAACCAAATGAAAAATAAGTCAAGTTGCCCTGAGGAAGCAAAGTTGGACAATCACTCACAAAACTAATAGATTTACACCTGACAAAGATCCACCCAGGATCTGATGACTTAGTCCAGCATTATCATCAGCATGTTTCAGCTCTTCCACTGTAACATCTTTGCTCGGCACCTTCTCAGCAACTAAATACTCATTATCCACTTCCATTGGATTGCTATGCTCACTGATGGATGATCCATCAGGTAAGGTAATAGAATGACATCTTATCTCCCTAAATTGTTCTTTATCCATTGGATTGTTACTAACTCGTGTCTCAATCAACACTACACCATCTGCGCCATTTGGATCAAGGAAATCTGTGTGGAATTTACCTGAGATCCCAAGCTGCTGAACATTTGTACCGGTGTAATTTTCATCCTTTGAAAGCGTAACATCCACCCAGGAAGAACTAGCAGAGAGAGTGACTTCAGAATCTGTTCTGCAAGTATAGTTTGCTGCACTCTCTGGCAAGACAGCAGATTCATTACCACTAGATGAACAAGTTCCAGGTTGAAAATCACGTATTTTGTTCTTAGAAGTAGTATCTTGCACGTCAAACTTATCTGTAATTGTCATTTCCTCATTGTCAATCATACTATTTTCTCCGACTTCAATATCTCTTCTGCAGGTGTGGATTGTCACACCATCTAGCAAGACAGCATTTCCTTCACAACTATCTGAACTAGTTTTTGTTTGGAAATCATGCATTTTGGTCCCAGACGCATCTTGCATATCTAACTTCATCATAAATCGTATATCCTCATTATCACTCCTACTGTTGTCCTCTTTTTTCCCCAAATTAGCAGGATCATTTAGAGGAGCAATGGACAAACAAGGCACCTTAACTTTTTCAGAACCAGAGCCCTGTTGGTTTTTATCTGGGTCATCTTCTAGAACTGAACATTCTACAGGAAGAAAATTGATACCACCTGGTTGTTGTGATACTCCAGAACTTGGAAGAGCCATCTCATCCACCTGAACACCTGCCAACTCTGCAATAGTATCCACAGGAACCTGCCCCGCCATTGTTGAAGATATCAAATCTTTAATCTGGAGTCCATGTGCAGGCAGGTTATTCACAACCGAACTAAAGTCTATGTGTTTCACATCTTTTGGTACATTTCTGGAGACAGAAAAAGATTTCTTGATGTCGTCTAACAGCAAATCACCCTCACCACTAGAGATAGGATCCCATTTGAGCCAATCATCAAATTCAGGTTCCTCGACACCTGATGTTATTGGTTCAACCTTAATTGCCTCCTTGTGGTAACACTTTTTCCTTAATGCATTAGTTATAACAGTTCTGCCAAATGGATACAATACTTCAAAATTAATAACTTTATCAAAAAAAAAAAAGATAGAATACTTCAAAATCCATCATGCGAAAGTCAGGTAACTCAAAAAATGAAGTAATTTCCGTAAGTTACCTACAATTTTTGGAAAGCGCTGCTTTAGCACGTTCCAGTTGGAGACTGAGCAAAGATGCCAAATTCGCTACATCATATGGACCTCTAAGTTCAGTTACAGAAGGAGCAGCACTGGAGAAAAGAAGATTCTTTCCTCGAGTCCAATCCACCAGCAACTGGATATTTAGCAATTAAATCAGATCAGATATGACACATTCTAGACACCAAAGATAGTAAGAAAACATAAATCGTAACTCTTAAATTAGGTTGAATATGTTATATTTTGAACTGAGAAAATCCCTGCCAAAACGTCAGGCCAGTGTCACCTTATACTAGAAAAGAGCATGCCGCGAGGAGCCATGGTTCTGGTTAAGAAGCTTTACTAAATGCTCATGTAACATTACATGCAAGTAAGAACTACTACCTCAATACTGGATCTTGAGGTTGATGGTCTGCTGTAAGATTCTATTTCATTTAACATTATTTCCTACATTTTGAGTTCTATGAATTAGTGACATTCGTATCTTTGCTCTATCCTACATTTGCTCTATGCTTAACTTGTCGAATATGCAATGTTCTTCCAACATTTTCACTTATTTTGGGCCCTAGCCAGGTTAGCAGAACACCATTCCCCTGGTCTTATGTTCAAATCCATGAATGACATAGAATAAAGTCACAATGTATGCATAGCATTTAGTATCTTGAAATCTAAGAAGAAAGCCTCATAATCATCTAAGAATGACAACTACCTTAAGGTCCAACAAAATTCAAATAAAAATCTCCAGTAAAGGTAAGGCCACACAAAAAAGAAATGGCTTATACTTCAAAGTAAGGACTTCCATTTTTTATTGAGAAAATTGTCTAGCTAATGAAGGTATAATTGTTTATGCGATAAGGTGCATGAGGAGGAGTGCATAGAAGGCGAGAAAGAGAATATAAATTTGGGTTCACTATAGATAAGGAAAATAGAAGCTGTGATGCAAACTACCAAAATTCGGGAAACGTTCAAAAGCCATTCTTTGATTTGGTATTGGTGCTTCACATGTAAGAAAGGAGTTGTGGACTACTAATTTATCTTCATTAATGAAAAAAGAAAGGTGAGTTTAAAATGGAACAAAATGGACAGTGAGGATTCACATGGCCAACTGCAAGTAGATCCACAATGAGATTACTTGTTGTAGGGCGTAAAAGGAAAAAGAAAGTGAAAATGTAGACCAGTTAGGCTTGATAACTCTAACACATACTAGAGAACATGCAATAGCGCCTATGAATTCAACATGAAAGCTTAATTTATTTTTAGCTTTTTTATAAGGTAGAAAACCCCTAGTTAGAGATTGTCGTTGTAGAAAAGTGTTTTATATATCGTCAAGAGGATTTCATGTCTTCTCTTAAATCCATACTATACCAACTACTATAACCAATTAGAAAAGAACAAAACTAGAATTTACCAGACTCACCTTAGCATTAGATATAACTTGCCTTCTCATTTGGGCATCCAAAATAAGACTTGAGTAAGTAATCTCAAAATATACTCCACGCTGCAATTAAAAAAAAAATGAAAACTGTTAATCATCCAGAAAACCATAAACAACTAAACTTAGACATGGTTCAGCTAACTTCAAGCATACACCCATCTTTTGATGCCACTAGTTTTTTCCACCACATTTAGAAGTTCCTTCAACAAATTAGTTTCAGTTAGAAAGTTATGATTTACCCATCTTAGTGGTTTAGATATCGCATACCAAAATTCCGGGACAGAAAAGAAACCCAGCTGTCTTTAAAGGATAAAATAACAGCAAATGAACATAGATATCTCTTTCCAAGGAGTTTTACTTGTAATAATGACAAATTCATCAGCATATAGCTCCTTAAGTATGGAGATTCAATTGCTTGCACGGCATTTATTCCTAACCTAGTTGCAAGACTTAATAATCAAATCTTACATGCTAATTAAGAAATACTCTGCAATTGGTTTACCTCAGAGAGATTAATCACTTCATACATATATACCTACCAAAAGAGGAAATAATATAACAACTACCACTCAATCCCAATTGTTTGGACCAGCTATAAGAGGAAATAATATGATAAACAAAATCAAACAGGAGCATGTAGACAATTATTAGTATTAAGGGGCATACTTTGGTCTTTGGATGATATGTGCATGAGAGGTTCTCAGTCTGGTAATCACTATCTATCTTTGGATTATACTACACGATCGAGGAGCTTAAACCATCCGTTCTACATCCCTTGCATATAATGTCCATACATACAAAATCATTTGTAATGTTAACAACATGATGCATGTTCAGTTTCAAGTATTGAAATGTTCGCATCATATATTAGGATCAAAAGCCATGCAGTCAGCAGGTCCTTGGCTAGGATAAATGTTCCATATATTTGCAAAATGTGATCTACAATAACCTTTGCAGCTTTGCTCATATGATCGGGTCTTATAAGACCGTTACATAATGCTTTGTCCACTTAACGAAAGCAAAAAAGCAGAATCGCAGGTCATCAGAATAAGCAAGGGAATGACTTTCTTCTTTTTTTCCGAAACAGGTATAAAATCAAGGGATAGACTTTCATCCAAATCACCTTTTCTCCAACAAAAGTAAGCAGTCCTCTTTTCAATTTTACCCTTTTATTTCATTTAATAGCATTCTCTTTTTGGAGCACACACTAATATTCTTTATAACCGAAATTTAGTAGAAATAAACAATATATCGAGAACCCAATTTTTACTCCCACATGCCCAATCCTCTTCAACCATTCTATCCCAAATAAATAAAAGACAGTAGTTGAGCACTACCTTTGTCCATTGCATGTTCATATTAAAGATGACTGCTTCATTATAGTCAGAGCTCCAAAGATTCAAACATATGTTATTTGAACAATCTTTCTTAAAAAACCTTAGGCCCTTGAAAATGACCCACCACAACTCTAACAATATTGGACTTATTCAGAATTCTCCTTTATTTTGAAATGCAATTGTATTCTTCAGCATTTAAGGACTTGCCAGGACCTACAAAAAGTTGCTAACAAGGAAAGGAGAGAAAAAGGCTAACTACCGTGAACTTAACAAATCTACCAATTGTTCTACTTCCTCTATACTTTCTCATTCAGTTTTTCAATTTATCAATAGTGTATAGTCCCAATATTTCATGAAGTGCAGATGCAGTAGGATTCACATCATGAATATGAGTATTACATTGATAAAGGGCACACCTGAATTGCAGCTTTGATCATAGATTGCTTCAACCTAAATGGCAACTTATCCGAGAAATCAATAGCAATTATGTCCACCTAAAAGTTGAAAAGAAGATGATAAAGACACGGAAAAAAATAGTGTATCAGAAATGCATAAATGCAACATCTAAAGTTTCCAAGGAAATATAGACAGATAATAGAGACAAGCATGATATATTAACATAACAAGTTCAACAAAATCAACATTCGACTCATCTCCAACCAAAACATTCAATTATTGGAATAATAAAAAGAGTGCTCCATTATTACAGGCAACCTGCAGCTTCTAGTGTATGGTGTAGAATGATCATGCACTTCTAATCCATCATCAAACGAATTCACCAGCATTGTCCTTTTTTTTTCTAATAGCTGCTCGTATCAGTGACAGATTTACTATGTTTTGTACAATGTTAACTCAAACTAAATATGAATAGTTGAAATTTGGTCAAAACCATCTAGTTATGCCTCTCTTCACCTATTATCACAGACTGGTAGTCAGTGGTACTGCTGATTAAACATTTTGGATCCCTATCTAACTAAAACATTACTGAACCATCATATACTCCATGAAGATTTCAATTTGTTCATGCCAAGCTGCTGGAATGTGCTATGTGCAATGCATTTATGCAGTCATGTGGTAACTAAAAAGGAATGGGGAAAGTATTATTTTACTTTTTGGTCTGTCCTGAAAGATATTTAGCAAGTTTTTCAATTCCAGTACTCCACCAGACACGTTTAAGACCACAAAGGACTACACCATTAGCAATATTCAAAAATGCACTAGTATCTTTATTTCTTAGACTTTGCTCCCAGTCAAATTAACACAAACAAACCTCGGAAACCTGGCAAGCCTGTTCAAAGGCCTGCTGATTGAGTGGTCTCACAGCAACAATATCATAGGTTTTCAGAATCGGATTTCCAGAATTAAGAGCGGATGCCTGAGACGAACTATCCACCACAACAGTCAAACGCGTGTACTGCCGAAAAGGGGATGAAACGGGGACGTTTAAGAGTTTTCTGTGAAACTCTACTGCGGATGAAAGCGAAGGCGCGAGTTTCAAAACAGATGAAAGAGGGAATAATGGGATACAACAACGATCTGATTCCGACATTACACCTTTGAAAGTACGATTGTATGCTATTCCTGTGTAACCCAATTCGATTGCCTTGATTATGAGCTTGAGACGAGTAGCTTTTAGGGTTTTTTTGTCTGTAATAATGTTTCTATCAGATTCGTGGTAGGGTATGTTAAGGTCGAAGAAACCCATGATGATGATGATGAATTTGCGAGAGACGATGGAGAAGAAAGGTAATGGTGATGAGAAGAAGATGGGTTTAAGGGGTTTTGGCAGCGGCGTAACTTAAATTTTTATATTGTTTTTTCCTTTTTACTTTTTTTTATTTGTGAATGGATGGTGGGTAGATTTATAGTAATAAAAATTAGAGAGAAGTATTAAAAATGTTTCGACATAGAATATTGATTTCATTGCTAAATTATTGACAATTTAAAAATACTCTTCAACTTGATGAATTAGGCTTAAATATACCCTCTCCCATGTCATATGGCATAGTAAGTCACTACAAATTCTTTAGGCCTGTGAATGGTGCAAAATACGCCACATTAGCCTTTTTTTTTTTTTTAAGAAAAAAAATTTCCTTCATTTTTTATTACAACGGTTAGTTCCTTTTTTTCTTCATATTTTCATTCTCACATTTAGTTGTTTGATTTTCTTTTTTTTTCCTATTGTGTGCTTATGATTACTTTTTGTCGATGTGGAGTTCCGGCTATATTAAGAATTTCATGGTCGGATGATAATCCCGAAAAAAGATTTTGGGTTGTAAAAATTACTTTTTGATTGGTATGACCCTCCATTTTCGAATCAAGCCAATGCTATTATTTGGGGCTTGTTGAAGAAGAGAAATAAGCATGAATAAGAGTTGAAGTGGAAAAGAACATTGATGATTTGCTTATGTATTAGTATGTTATTTAATTTAATGTTCTATTTAAAAATGTAATTAGTTTATGATTTTGTACTAAGTCCTATATAACAAGATCGAACTACAAGAACATGAAAACACTCCTGTTCCAGAATACAAAGAAGAAGGTGAATCTATTACAACAAGATTGCAGGATTACCTACAAGCGTTTTGCCCAAAATTACACTAGTAATTTTGTATGAACTATTTTTTTAACTCTCATTTACATTCTGATTTGATGCTAATGTACTTATTTGGCTCAAAAGAATTTGACAATTCTGATTGCTAGGATATACTGACATATACATGTGATGAAGTGTACATATCACAAAGCAAGAGAAGTACATAATTTATATATACTCTCAATCTGGGAATGTATCAAATAAAGATAGTATGTTATACCAGCTTGTAGCTAGTTCTGTTTGTATCCATGAAAAGATGGCGTCTGTAATAAAAAACTTAACTAACTCTTTCAAGCCTATAAAAAACATATGGAGTAACATTTATGCATTCCTAGAAGTACTTCTAGGCTGCACCAAAAGGATTTCAGAAAAGAGAAGTACCTCTTACAAGAAAAGTTTTCATAATTCCAACTTCTAGAATAGCAACTCTTGGAATCTTAAGCTATATTGTTTGCCAGCAAAATTACAAAACAACATTCTTATTTGTTACATATCCACATTTGGAGCAAAAATAACTAAATCAGAAATCTAAGACATTTTCTTGGTTGGAGATTTCCCAGTTGATATTGTTGGTTGAATTCCAAGAGCCTTTGATTTTATTTGGGCTCTATGCATTGCACTTTGCATTAGGAGTTCTTGTAGGGTAACTGTTTTCTTTCCTTTCTACTGCAAGCCCTTACTTGGTTTGTATCCAATATCACCAGTGACATCTGCAGAATTCAACACTTTAGGTGTGGAGACTATTCTGCTGCTAGACATACCTTGCTATAATTAAAGAGAAAAGTGTCATACAATGGTTAAAACAGTAGCAATTCCAAAATGATTAACAAATACTTACATTAATACAACTATATCCAGATTCAGACACAAATACACCATATCTAATAATTTTTGGCCTCTTGAAATTAGTTCTGCTCCCTCTTACTTGAGTATCAATAGTATCACTTTTTCATACTTGTAGTTGATGATTATTGAAAAGCATTAAACTAAAATATAAAATTATTCAGCTAAAAAAATATAACATTAGCAAAAATTTACAAGACTATTAAAAAGTTACCTGTTTAGTGGATTTGGGCCTTGGAGGGTTTGTTGAATTTTTCCTTTTAGATGTGCCACTAGTTGATGTTGATGGTGCCTGCGTATTTCCTCCTAGAAGGGGCAACAGAAACTTGCAAATCAGGTGATTCATTCACTGAAGTTGATGTTGCTTGTGCTGAGTTATGGACTACATTTGTGGCTTTAGGCTTGAGTGGACAACATTTTTTGTTATGTTTGTTGGACTTGCAGAAAGAGCATGTCATTTTTATTCCTATTTTGGATAATTTTTCTAGCCTTTTTCACCTCTCCCACCCCCTTTTTTCTATTCTCTTTTGGCCTGCCAGGCATCTTCACAACTGCAGGAGGTTCATCTTAGGATTTGAACTATCTGGCCACATATTCATGCTTGGTACAGGTTGTATAAAGTGAGAATAGACATGTAGATAGGTCTCTAGTTTGTACCAATGGACAATGAACTCAGTTGGATCAATTCTCTCATAATGCATTGATGCTATGGCATGTGCACATGGAATACCTTTTAGTTGTCATGTCCTACAACTACAATATGCTCTTCCCAAATGCACTACATGATCACTTTGGCCCTCTTTTAACTTCAAAACCAGAATCTCCATTCCAATTTAGAGTACAATTCATTGACCTCTCCACATTAGCATTAAAGACTTTCAAAGCCATTGGAGATATTCTATCTTTCCATTTTGCAACAAAGTCCTCATTTTAGCTATTCTATTCATCACCTTGATTCTTATTTCTTCTATCATAGACACAATTGTCTTGTGTCTAGCTGTCAATATCCAACCATTAAAACTGTCAGCCATATTATTATCAACACTATCACATTTAGAGAACTCTCTAAAGTACACTTTACACCAACTTTCAATGTTCTATGTGATAAGATCTTCCACAATGTTTTTACCTAACTTATTTAACTCCTTCAACCTAAGTTTCAATTCAAATTCAAATGTTACCCTAACATACTTCCAGAATTTTTTCCTCCTCTCAATACCTTTTCATTTTTTTGACCAGTTTGATAAAATGTGTCTAGCACACATTCTGTGCTCACAATCAGGAAATACTTCCTCAACAACACTAATCAAGCCCTATAGTAAACAATAAATAGTAGTATATGGTACTGAATATAAAACACAACATATATGGTATATGATACTGAATAATTTAAGCAACCATTTCTGTAAGAGCAGTTGGTAGTAGTTAGCATGTCTTTAAAAACACAACATATATGGTATATGATAATGTCAATATGTTTTTGTGGTCAATTTTTTTTTTCAATTCCCAAATTTTTTGCTAAGTCTTTTTCTTTCATTGGAGAAGAATCTTGAATAAGAAGAGGAGAAGAAAGTAGATTTTATAGCTGCGTTTTTTCTCTCTATTTTTGCCTTTCTCTGTTAAAAATAGTTCATAAAGCAAATAAAAAGTGTAGTAAATACATACCTTTTGCATATCACTGATTATAGTAATTTGATCTCCATTCTCCAATTGTAGATCATTTTGAGAGATTCTCATAAACTATCTCCATGTTTCTTCTTTTTTTCTGCCCTAGTAACAACCCAGGCTATTGGAAACATTTGATTGTTTCCATCTTTAGCAACTACTACAAGTAATTGTCCTTTGGAGATGCCTTTGAGAAAACAACCATCAAGACCTATACACTTTCTACAACCATTCATGAATCCAAACTTCATAGTAGCAAAACAAATATAGAAACCCACAAACTCTTTTTTTCCATCATCTCTATCAGTAAACTTGACAATACATGTGCTTCCAGGATTAGTTTACAACAGTATATCTCTGTAGTCAAGCAGTCTACCAAGTTCAGCAACATGATCTCCCATGACTTCTCTCCATACTAATTTTCCTGTCTTCAAGCAGATTGATTTTCCCTCGTGAACTTTAAAATCTTTTCTCACCAAATTTTGTATTTCCCACCCCTTAATTGTAGGTTGAGAAATGATTCTTTCTTTGTAATGCTTGGACAAAAATTTGAAATTGCATATGAAGTTGATGGGTCCTGTGGCTGTCACACCCCTATTTTTTCTCACGCGGGTTTTGAAAAATAGATTTTTTCCAATTAAAGTGATGTTTTGAAAAGGGATTATTTTATTTATTTATTATTTAGAGTCGCCACTTGACATTGAG
>JBCEWC010018060.1:0-12161 GCA_038996855.1 Solanum aculeatissimum
AAAATTTCAAAATTTGATTTTTTAAAAAAAGTAGTTTTTAAATTTTTTTTCCGCGTGTGTGTGTGTGTGTGAGGGCAACGGGGACGAGGGCGGGAGGGTGGGGGCAGGGGGCTGGTATAAAAAAAATTAAATTTTTTATTCTTTTTTTTGCATGGGGTCGGGGATAGGGAGCTCGTAAGAGGTTTGGGGGGAGGGGGAGGGGGTAGAGGTAAGATGGGGTAAACAAATAAATAACATTTTCAAAATTTGAAATGTTTTTCAAAATAAATTTTAAAATTTTTTTATGGGATGAGGGGGTGGGAGGTAGGGTTGGGGGCTGGTTCGGCGGGAGAGGGTGAGGACAACGGATGAGATAAAAAAAATGAAAATGTTAAATTTTGATTTTTTTCGAGGGTGGGTTGGGGATGGGAGGGAGGGAGTCGTGGTAGAGATGAAATTAGAAAATTAATTTAAAATTGGGTGAGAGTTTTGGAAAATATTTTTCTTAATTTATTGGAAGAAGTCATTTTCCTTAAATTGGAGGAAAATAAGTTGATTTGGAAAATATTTTTCAAAATATTTAAGCCAATCAAATATGAGAAAATTAGAAAATATTTTTCCAAAAATGTTTTCCTTCATACCAAACACACCCTAAAAGAATGGAAAACAAGATGACAACACAAATGATACACGAAACAATATGATACACATAGGATAAATGAATATTCTTTTTTTCTTAATTTTTGTTAAATGGGTAGGTGATTACAAGGTGCGGTATTGCACCCTCACCAACAAGGTAAAAGTTAATCTAGTCAACCAGTCGATCTATTGTAAGATTCTCCCGTATATTAATGTTCAATAGTCTGATTTAAATGATTTTTAGAGAAGAAAGAGGAGCTGCATAAATATAAAATGATGTTTAGAGAGGGAGAAGAGTTACCAGGTGGAACATATCCAATAGTTCCTCTTATATTGAGAGAGCTGGCCGATTGGCTTAAGCAGAGTAGATTTGCAGCATCAGGCAGAAACCTCGCCAGTCCAAAGTCAGCTAAATGAGCAACAAAATCTTCATCCAAAAGCACATTATTTGGTTTGATATCGCAATGTGTCAATGGCGTGCCAGATTGATGATGAAGATAATCTAATGCAGAAGCCACATCAATTGTTACATTAAGTCTCTGTAGCATGTTCAAAGTTTTAGGCTCATGATTTTCTTCGCCATCTGTATCTTTATCGTGCAACCAATTTGCCAAATTGCCATTGGCCATGTACTCATAAATAAGAGCCTTGAAGTCATTACCTTGGTGATCAATGCTTGAACATGATATTAAGAGTTTTACCAGGTTTCTATGCTTGACGTGCCTTAGTGCTTCACACTCAGTAAGAAAGCTCTTAGAAGCTCCCCTAACATGGAGTTTGAGCACCTTTATGGCGACAAATTTTCCATTTTTCTCTAGAATGCCTCTATACACGGAGCTAAATGTACCCGAACCAATCATGTTCGACATAGAGAAACCATTAGTTTCTTTGTGAAGACTATTGTATGTCACTCTTGGGATCATGTCCAATGATGAATTCTCTGATGAAGCAGATCTCTTTTTTCTCCTAGCACACCAGAAAAGAAAGGCCACTGTCATTGCTGGCAATAATCCTCCAATAATCAGCATTACTATTATCAATCTATGAGATACCCTTCGTCTTCTTGATGCTACTTTGTTGCTGCACGTTGGCATTTTGAACTCTGGAATACCACCACATAGCTTACTATTCCCAACAAGTGAAACAGCACTCATGTTTCTGAAAGCTCCTTTCAAAGGTACCTCACCCTCCAAATCATTATACGACAAATTTAAGAACTTCAAGGATACAAATTCAACCAGAAAATTTGGGATCCTCCCTACAAAGTGGTTATGAGAAAGATCCATATATTCAAGACTTCTCAAAGAACTCAAGGATGTAGGAATAACTCCCTGAAGGGCATTGTTACCAAGGTATAGCTCCGTCAAACTAGTAAAAGTGCCAAAGCTGCTTGGTATTTCACCTGATATATTGTTGTATGAATGGTTCATGTAGATCAAATTTATCAATCCAGTCAAGTTTCCAGAGTCATTCCCTACACGAAAATACCCCGTCAAGTGGTTGTCTGAGAGGTCAAATTCTATAAGGGAGAGTTGAAACAGTTCTTTCGGTATAGAACCCCTTAGTTGATTTCCATTCAGATACAAGATTGATAAGAAGTTGCAGCTTCCAAGACTTGATGGCACAATGCCTTGCAAGTTGTTTGATCCCAAATTGAGTTCAGTCAACCTCGTCAAATTTCCAAGAGAATGTGGAATCTCCCCTGAAAATTTGTTTTGGTGAAGGTGTAACTTACTAAGTTGCCTTAGTTGTCCAATAAACTTGGGAATCGTACCAGTAAAATTATTTTTCTCGAAACCAAGTACTTGCAGGTTTTCAAGTTGTAAAATCTCAGTGGGAATGTTTCCATGGATGAGATTTCCCCCTACAGAAAGCCGCAAAAGATTGGACATGCTGCCTATATATTTTGGCAGCACTCCTCCAAGATTGTTATTTTCCAGTATTAGCTGCTCTAAACTTGTACAATTTTGTAGGGAATACAAAAACTTCAAATCATCCAGCATTCCATTTCCAAAATGATTCTCGGAAAGTCCGAGCCAGTACAAATCCTTTTGGCTTCCAAAGGCTGGTACATGTCCAGTGAAATTATTGGCGTCGATACCAAATTCCATAATTGATGTGGAATTCAGAATAGAAGTAGGCACCTTTCCTGTCAGTTGATTTCCCGCAAGGAGAAAGAACTTCAAGCTAGGAAGATTGAACCCCACACCTGATGGAAGACCCCCTTCAAGTTTATTGAAAGTTAACTGCAGGGTGTGCAATGATGACAAGTTGAAAATGGACATAGGAATCTCTCCAGACAGATAATTCAAGGAAAAATCAAGAAACACCACATCTTTGAGTCCACCAAAAATATCAGGTATCTTTCCATGGAATTGATTATCACCTAGTGCAATTGCCAAGAGTGAAGAATGATTGCCTAGATAAGCTGGAATTTGTCCAGTCAATTTGTTCACCTGAAGAAGCAAATTCCCAAGTTTATTCAATAATCTAAACTCTGTTGGAATGCTTCCACTCAGATTGTTATTACCCAAATGGATAAAATTAAGATTGGAGCACCGCGATATGTTTCTTGGTATTTCACCAGAAAAAGAATTGTTTGCTAAGTTCAACATCCGTAATCTTGATAGCTTTCCTATCTCTCCAGGGATTTGGCCAGTGAAACTGTTCTTGCTGAGCCAAAGTACCCTGAGGAAACTAAGATTACCGACTGCAGGTGACAATGGACCAATCAATTCGCTAGAGTTCAAGACAATCTTGATGACTCGACGGTGTTTGGGGCCACAAGTTATGCCAATCCAGCTGCAGAAATGGCTAGACTCATTCCAAGAAGCTGTGATGTTGAGGGGATCTGATATTATTGCATTTTTAAAGGAAATCAGGCCCAAATGATCAGTATCATTTCCTGACAGTCCTGCACAAGACTTTGAGAGACAAGACAGTAGCAAGAATACAAGGTGAAAAATTAGAGAGGACATTGTTTTGGAGTTGAAGAACCAAAGAAATAAAAAGATGCAAGGTGTTAATTACTTGAAGCAGAATAAGTCAATTAAAGGGCATGATAAACAATTGCATTTTCAAACATATTGTATTCAAATTTGGAAGAACGCATCTCCGTTTTACAATTTGGGCAGTGGTAGGAGTAGCAAACCAACGGGTCAGTTGAATATGAGTCAAAGTAAAAAAGGTAAACGCACTCAACTCGACTCATATTTTAAACGGGTAAAATGAGTTATCGAATGGATTATATGAGTAAATAAGAATACACATTTTATAGTAGGGATCATGTTAAAAATTTCAGAAGTAGATCTTTTTACCTAATCCTCACCCCACTCCCATTAAAAAAATTAATAATTTTTTAATTTTTTTAAAAAAATAAAGTTATCACCCACCCTTGACCTGACATTCACCCCCTCAAAAAAATTAATTTTCTTTTTAAAATTAAATTTATTTTCTATTGTCCCCTATCCCTACTCCCCCCTCCCTCCATTCCTACCCCAAAATAAATAAAAAGAAATTAATTCATTTTTTAAAAAAGAATCTTAAATGTTTTTTATCCTCCTACTTACCCTCACTCCAAGACCTGGCATCGGTCAATAATGGAGCAACTAATAAAACAGGAGTACAGGATTTTTACAAATACAATATCAATACAAGCTATCTCTTAATACAATATAATAGAAAAATATATGGAAATCAGTACCTCCAAATGCCAGGAGCTCACCCCAATCTTCGAGACTTGAAAGCAGCTCTACACGAAAATCAATTAATAGCGAGAACTCGTACTATGATCTGCAGGGTGCAAAAGTATAGTATGAGTACCAAACAAATGGTACTTATCGACTGAGCTACACAAATAATACAAGTATAAATAACATATAAATAATGTATGTATAGCACATGCAACTTCACAACAACTAAAATCATGATAGAATAAGTAATGAAATTGAGAAAGACAAGATACACAGAGCGAATAAATTGGGTCCAGAAGAAGCGTACCTGAAAGTGTAGGTCCACTGATCTACGAGCCAGAAATGCATACTACAAAAGTCATTCTACAAGGCAATAAACAATGGCAACCACCAACTATATATATAAAACCTAACATCCTAAGAACTAATCCAATTTGACCTAATATAGAGTATCACATAAAGTCTAGAAAAGTCATATGAGAACTTAGCTAACAATATAATACCAAATAAGCACAATTATAATCAAACAATAACCCTCTGGATGCCTATACCCTTAGAAGGTACAACCAACAAACATAATCTAACCGTCCTCCCATATGACCTGGGGTACCAAACAACAACCAATATACTTTTGTGACAGGTGATGCATGTGAATGCAAGATATGTAGGTGGAACCCTCTGAATCATTAATAACTTATTTCAATAGTAACAAAGTGTATAGACCTACCTCAGCCCTCGATCTGCCATGTAGGACTCATGTAGCTCCGTTATCCAGTACAATGGTACTCACAAACAAAGGGCCCCATAAGAGATGCGATTATTCTGTATATATTGTCCAAGCCTGAATCAAGTCTTATAATAATCATGTTTGTTAGTAATACAGGAGGAATAAGTAACCATATCAGTGTAGAAAAAGGGCAACAACGCACTGGCTAGTCAAGTAAAACCTTAAGACATCCTAGATTCCTCCATAGTCTTAAGTAAAAGCAGCATGTCTCCTTGACACCTCTTGACTATCCAAAATTCAATAACCAAGAGATCCAGGTGGTACGACTATTATAAAAAAAAATTAGTTTAACGTCAATAGCATGAAAAATATCCTTCCCCTGAATAATAATGATGAGCCAATGCATGCCCTGGGATCGTACCACAAAACAAGTGTGCCATCATCAACATCCAAACAAGGCACACATAATCAAGATATCATATAACTAACTCTACTCTGCAAAGTGGAAAAAAAACTAACATGGGATCCAACTGCTCCTCGAACAATGCCTCGGGTCCGATAATATAATATAATATAATAATAACTCAATAAAATATCATCAACTTACTGCCGAATATAAAGCTAATGAATCACAAGTGGCCCAAAATCAATACGAGGAGAAAATAGCTCAAGGGACGTTGCTCTAACCCAACATATTAATCCATCAACAAGTAAAGGAATTAAGAAATAGTTCAAGAATAAGGAGAGAGAGAAATATCTCCAGGATCAATGCCTTATCCTCAAAATAATAAAGTCTCAGTCTACAACTAAGCACAACTAAGCCAATCCTATGGCTACAACAAGCCACCAAAGTCTCAAGCATTACCACAAGGCACACCACTTGAAACAAACCTCATCGAAACCCATGCCTAGCTACAAATAAAAATCATATCAAAGCATCTAAGGCTCTAATCTAGCCTAAGGTAACCCGTGTAACTCCTAAAGAGGTTATTCACACTAAATCATACAGAAATAAGGCCTAAACCTAAACTAAGGTCTTCAAATGACTATACTAGTTGAAGGTTCAACCAAAAGACAAGAAAACAAGATGAAACAGAAGAAAATTAAATACTAGTAAAATACAATCCTAATTAACATGAGATTCATACTAAACATCATCTAATAAAGCTTAATCAAGAAAGGAGATTGTTGCCTACTTCAAAGCCGATCACTTACGCTCTGAATCCACCATACAATTGCTATTCACTTTTGAAATACCTCCAAATATTGTCATGCTAGAAAAAATTGATCACCATGTCAATATAGATATTTTTCACACCAAAATTGTATTATTCAAAGCCGGATCAAAGATTGGATCTAAATGAGATTGTGGAGTTCGCGATAAAAATTTTAAAAATCAACTTTGTAAAATAGTTCTAATCAACTTGCTGAGTTTGTGTCCTAAAATAGAACACAATTCGATGCTCGAAACTGAAGGGAAATAGTTCATGCAAGAAAATTTTCATTAAAGCTTTGAAACAAGTTTGGGCAGCCTCTTTGGGATAGAAATTACCTCAAATAATGAACCCTTAGCACTCTTCGAACACTTCACTACAAACCAACATTGAAACTGGAAATCACCTCAAACGAAGCTCTATAGCTTGAGAAATTGAAATTTAAAGATGGGGGCCTGAACTGAATTCACATCATTGGTCTTTACTAAAGACTAGTTAAATGACCTCCACGAACATGAAGGAGAAGCCTATATACATGGAGAGTTAGCATGTTGACCTCTACAATCGTACCGCATAGCCCACAAACTTGTATTTAGGAAACATGGCCTCTACAAATGCGGCTAAGACCTCGCAAACGCAAAGAGCAGGTCCATTGCCTTTCGTAATGGTAGCTTGAATTCGTAATGGTAGCTTGAACTCCGCGAATGCGGACAAAAAATGATTCCTGCACCAGCTGATGGACATCAACTAGTTTTTCCTAAGTTGAAAATCTTTGAGGGAGTATTTGGGATTTGTTCGGAATCTCCTTGTCATGACCCAAGCCTAGGTCCTAGGTGCGACATGGCGAATGGAGAATCTGAAGGTACCCTAAACAAGCCTCATAGCATCCATACACACATCCTTATTTAAGAAGCATGAATCATTCATCAACAAATAATACTAAGGGGATTAGGGGATTAGGACACACTTTATAGGATAAGGGATAGGGAATTCCCATCATTCAATCACATCAAGTAATTCTAAGGGATGGGAACGTGGGACACATGTTATGGGAAGTAGGGACTTAGGAATTTCTCCATCTTGCCAATATCATCACAAGCAACAACCAATCATGGGATAGGGTCTAGGGTAAAGTTCCCATAGATACAAGAATATCGCATAATATGTACAAAGAATGATATCCAACAATACTTCTAATCATAGATGAGACGAGTGCCAAGACATATCCCGAGCTCACCCTCAAAAGTAAGTAGCAAAACTAACAATGTCTTAATCATAAATAAGCTAGATAGAAAAATGGATCTTGCCCTCGAAGTAAAGGACTCACCACAAGCAAGGTCTTCATGAAACAGACTAGCCACGTGGAGGTAGATGGGGAAAAGCTCTGATCCCTACATGGTCAGATCATGTAGGAAAAAGTACGCATTAGTACTTTGAATGTACTAACTATGCGGGATGCAATGCAACAAGGAAACCATAAGCCATATTAGACAAGATGCATAATCATAAACAAGGGCAATAAGCTCAATATGACATGAATGATCAATGCCTTAATTAAAATATGCATAGAGGAAAAACATAATGTCATAATCATAACACATACGTATGTGGGAAGAGACCTTAACCAACACGTAAGACCATACAAGCTACTACATAGAATCCCGATGTTGCCTCCACACCAGAAAAGGAGTAGTCTACTTGGCAAGGTAGACTATACCTTACCTTACGAGATCCTACCCATTTTGGAGAGTGCTTTACATGAACCTTACGGGATCATACCCATTTCAGTGATTAAACATAAACATGGAGCTATATATGGATCCACTAGCCAATACATAAATTCTACGGTGGCACTTAGTTAAGGGACAATGAAAACCTCTTGGTGCTAAGTCCAGTCCCACGGGATACATAAACATAATTATAACATGTATAATCTCATAAATCATAATTTTCATGACAAGAGCAGCTCTTCAAAACCATAATATCATAAGAAGGGCTTCATAATCTTGCGTATTATTCATAACATGTCGATGAAATCGTGACATACTTGTTAGCCCTCAACATTCATAATACTCTTGAGCTCATATTTCATAAGGTAAAAACCTTTCATCAAAACTCTCACATGTAACTTTAATTCAAATCAAGATGGGTATACATGAAGACTTAAAATCATGAAATGAAGAGTCATATGCGTAAATAAGATAGATCATGACAATTTGAAATCTTCAAGCAACCCACCATAGACAAGGGATAACCTTAGTTAGGGCATTAGGAAATCCTCTCTTAAATCATAAGTTTCTCATGGCATTTCATTATAAAATAGTATACAAAGCTAGAATATCATAAAATACTTCATAATATTAACATGTGAAAAAAGTTCATGCAATTTAATAAATCACCCATGGCTTGAGAATAAATGAAGATAAGGAATATTTGAGCTTTGTGGAGGGAAGGTTCCTACAAATCAAAAATCACATATCTTAGTGTGATTTGATGGAGGAAATCTGGTTTGGAGGTGAAGAAATTTGAAATCCTAGCTTGCACACTTCACTTGAACGTCTTGGGGGAACTTGAGAGTGTTTTATGAGAGTCTAGACTTAGGTTATTTTAGGAATGACTTGAAATGAAATGTGTTAGGGTAGTATAAGGCTGGAAAGGACTAATTTAAGGGCCTAAATGACGTAGCATAGGCATAAAATTTTGAGAATGGTCGAAAATTCTCCTTATAAAAATTTGTCAGACTAGACCACAAAATTCTGATTACGGGTCGTAGTCTAGTCCACAGGCCGTAGAAAGGGGGTCTCATCTTGTTGGTTTTTGATCCCTTTGGAATCTTCTCTGAATCTCCATCCACTAGCCTATCTACGACTCGTAAAAGAGTCTACAAGCTTTCCTGTTGTTCATAGTTTGAACTTCAAAAAACTTGTTTTCCTTCAAGTGGACCACCATTCTATGAGTATAATTTATGGCTCATGAACACCCTCATACATAGAAGGTCCTCCAAACTTAAGCTACTAGAATTTGTACCTCAAGTTCACGAACATATTGTACAACCAGTAGTTCCTTCTATGAATCGTAAATCCCAATAGTAAACCCCACTTACACTTGGTAAAATTTTTAACCTTGCACCCCAATCCATGAGCTTGGTTCACGACTCATGAAATGAACCATGAGCCATAAACTTGGCTCGTACGTTGCCTTTTGAAATTTTTGGGCTCTACTCTATTTGCACTTTTCATACCTTCTAACATGTGGGGCCTTACACTCGTGCATGCAAGTAAATTATATTATCCCATTGAATTCAATATTTTTGACTCAATGACGCAGTTAAATTTTTAACGAAGGTTATTTTGACAAAAAGTAGCTCCTACGTCCAAGTACCGCTTTAAGTCAAAATCATAAGAGGGTTCAAAATTAGATTAAAAGCCTCAAGACACGCACAAAAGGTCATTCTCGAATAAAATTGATATTTTAGAAATAATCGTGTTGACAGGATTCTCATTCGGGCATGATTTTCAAGAATATTGATCAAGTCATCAAAAGCCTCAAACATGGAGCCAATCATGCTCCTAGCTTAAAATAACCCTTCTGAAGCTAATGAAATTGTCATAATTGTATTTTGAGGCCATTGACCTAAACCTTTGATCGAAGTCAATCATTGAAGTTCCAAAAGCTCCAAAATATGAAAACTTACACAAAATTCAAATGAACAATCAAGTGACTGAATTGTCAGTGTCAGTAAGTCATAAATGACTGAGGATCGCTATAGAAAAGCTTTAAATGCTGGATAGACCAGGTAATAGAGGAAATAACTTAGAGGGTCATTAAAATGTCAACTCTATATTTTTCTTTTTTTCTTTGTGCAAAATTATCATTCTGTTAGAAAATTTTTATGATGGTCGAGACATACCATGTCACAATTGTGTGAGCAATTTTTAATTAAAGAAAGTACATATTTATGAGTTTAAATTTTATTTTCTTCCTTTTCCTTGTGTTTTCTTTTCTTATTTATGTCCTTTTGGTTTTTTTTAGACTTCAAAATTTAGAAACTTTTAACTATATATAAAATATCTTATAAAATTAAATTCCTATAAAGATAAATACATATATATTTTTCTTGCCTTTCTTGTCCCTATTATAATCTCATTGGTCTTTCTCTCCCTTCTAATATATAACTATGAATCGTACTTAAGAAAACTACAACTATAATCTTCAATTAATTCCAAATTAGAGTCGGTTTTGAAAATTTCTCTATTACAAATCATAAGGGAAAAAGGCAATATATATGTTTTTAAAAAAAGAGATTTATCACTTTCTTTGGTTCAATTTTTTTAGTTTTTATGAATATCCTCACGTGCAACTTTAAACTTTGTGTGAGTTCTTTGTTCAATACTAATCTTTTTAAGATTTTCTTGGGATCTGATTTAATTTTTTGAGATGTAAAATCAATTTCTTAAAAGCTTTTCTTTTGGGGGCACAAGGGTTATTTTTTCTTTTTTAAAAAAGGTGATTTAGTCGACAAGTAAGCAAATTAATTTTTTTAAAAACTAATTTATGTTTATCCTAAAAAGAGTATAGATGAATTTTTATGTGGTCAAGATCACACGTCTTAGTTTAACTTTTTTTAGATAAGTTTACAACAATTTGGATTTAAATTTAAATTTGTGTTAATTTATTTTGTCTCTATTTGATTTTTGACAAATGAAAATCAATAACTATAAAAACAAAAGAAAACAAAAGACATAACAGGAGAATTTGAGAAGTGATGATAGAGAGGAAAGAAAATGAAAAGCGAAACTTTAACTACATAATACTATTACTTTGTCACGATCCGAAATTCGGGTGTGATGACACTCACCTTACCCTCCAAGGCGAGTCAACCCAAAACCTAAATAAGTCAACATAATAAAAGCAGAAGATAAACAGTCAAAATAAGATAGATAAGCTTAGAAATCAAAACTACAACCTTCCCAGAATTGGTGTCACATGTACAAGCTTCTATTGATAGAATACTCAACAAAATATAAGTCTCGATGTCTAGTTCTCAAATAGAACAAAACATAAGATAGAATCCTCGAAGGCCTGCTGAAGATACAAGCAACTACCTCATAAGTGATCCATAAGCTCGATCCTGTAATGAAGCGTAACCAACAAGAGGGACCGGGCTCACCCCTACAAAAATGTAGCAAGGGGTGAGCATAGAACAACAAGGTACTCAGAAAATGGAATTACCCTGGAGTAAAGCAATGAAGAACATAAATACTTCTTAACTCCCAACCACAAACCGTCAAATACAACCCTGCATTCAGAAAAGTCCCAGCACTATTATAATATACAAATCACAATAATATAGATATACTCATCATCTAGCATAGTATCTCAACACACAAGTATATAAGTAGATCCAACACTTACTCACAATTAGAAATATGATAAGTATACAATTTCATAAATAATATACGACAATATCAATCAGATATGATATGACATTGAGTGGATGTCATAAGATATATATAATGCAATGCAATGTCAAATATTCGTGATGTATCTGTCCTAAAATACACATACACTAATCAGATGATTGACTCAGACGAAACCCTTGGGGGCCACACATGGGCCATGTATCTGTGATCATGACGAGCAATGACCTCGACTCATGTCACCTGTCTGAAAATGACCTCGGACTGCCATCATATTACCTCGCTCAACCGATAGAGACCTCGACCACCAATCCACATATCACCTTACTCACATCTCGATCATAGCCATCACAAGTATCAATGCACAAATAATAGATGCAATGTGCATGATCACAATTATATTATAGTGTCAACATCATAGTGATTTTAATATCTCAGTATCATCAATAGTTCAATATCATCAGTGTCTCAATATCATTAGTATCTCAAT
>JBCEWC010018061.1:0-12159 GCA_038996855.1 Solanum aculeatissimum
TAACTAGCCCAATTTGCATTCGGCCACTTAAACTCAACCCGTGACCACCAAAACTCATACATGGCTTGTAGTACATCTTAGAATGCCAACCATAAGTAGATTTCGAAAATTTTCGGGTTGTTACAGGTATGGGTTTGAGTGGTGTATTAATTCAGAAGATCAGAGAGAGGTGATAGCTTATCCTTCTAGATAGTTGAAGGTGCACAAAAGAAACTACCTTACCCATGACTTAGAGTTGGCTGTGATTGTATTTGTGTGGAAGTTATGGTGACATCATCTTCATTGATCATCAGAGTCTCAAATATTTCTTTTCTCAACCTAACTTAAATATAAGACAGTGTGGGTGTTTTGAGTTGCTTAAGGATTATGATATCTCTATTTTATATCACCTTAAGAATGCCAATGTTGTGGCATTGCATGCATGATTCTTGATTTGAATTTAAACTATGAATCCTAGTACCCATGCTATTCTCATTGTTCCTTATGGCATTGCATGCATGATTCATGGATATTTTGATGAAAGTTTTGATGTGGGCTAAGTCCCAAACATGTTTATGACTATGATTTTGAACAAATGTGGGTTTGACTAAGTTGTGATCACACTAAATCTATGATATGGATCTTTGAGAAACATGGGTGTTTACACCAATATGATATGATATGATATGACAAGTATGGAGCCACTCTTATGCATGAATTTTGACATGAAAGTTTGTTTGGCGTTTTAGCTCATGATGCATGATTATGAAATGTGTTTGAGTCTTGTTAAGTATGCACAAGAGTAATGAAAGTGATTTGGCTTCTAAGCCCAAATATGCATGATATCATGTTCAAGTGTCAAGTTTCCATTTAAAAGCATGTATATGTAAATGTATTCTTATGGGATGATGACTTAGTGCCGATAAGGATTGGAGTAGTAAGTGGGCTATCCCTAAGGGTTCCACTTCTTTCCCGAAACTATGTGCCAACATAGGTGCTACCGAAATGGGAGACCCGTAAGGTATGATCTGATATGATATACTATGCTATGTAAATCCTTCTGAAATGGGGTTCTCGTAAGGAAGCTAGCCATCACACCAAAATGGGAGGCCCGTAAGGTGTGGTGTAGATTACCTTTGGCAAGTAATCTTCTCCGATCCAAATGGAGGCCTTATTGGGAAAGTTCACGTTGTAGCTTACATGGATTTTGATGTCGGTTATAGTTCCATCCCCTCTATATTATAAGCACTATGACAATTCATGCATCATAATTTTCATGGCATATTGATATATTTTTCTTTCTTATATTCACTTCTATATATGTGCCCTTGTCATATAGGTTGTTATAGGTTCATGTGCATATGCATTTTCATGCTCGCATACTTAGAGCTTTATTATGTTAACCCATACTCTTTGTCTATATGTTCTAACCACGTAGGGACCGGAGATGACTTCTATATTTTACCGAACGACGTGTGATCATCTTGAAGCCTATTGGTTATGATGAGCCCTTTTGTTCAAGGGAAATAGCCACTTTCTATCTAGCTAGTATTGTTTTTTTTTCTTTACTTATGTATTGAGGATGAGCCTCAAACTACATCGAGGCCCTGCTTATCTTATGTAGAGGCTTGTTGGACAAACTAAACTCTTGTACGTTGGGTTGTATTGTTTGGATATTATAATTATTGAGATATTTTGGTTTATGAGCTTTGATTATGGAAATGGTATTTGATTATGCTTTTGACTTGATGTTGGCATTGTGCGTTGACTATATGATTATATGGAAAGTCCCCAAACCCGGAATGCCCCCATAGCTTGAGTCCTACTTACCCGCCCCTTAGAGACAACTGTTATGTGCTATGTGATTCATGACCATCCCATTCTCGGCAACATCCCCATAGCTTGAGTCCAAATCCCCACTTCCCTTAAAGCTTATGTATTATGTGTTTACTTCCGCGCTTCCGAACTGATGATATGTGTTATGATGCTATGATTGCTTGATCGAGGACTTTTGGGTTCTCTTTCGCCATGTCATATCTAGGACCCCTTCAAGGTCATGACAAAGATAGTATCAGAGCCCTAGGTTTGTAATAATCATCTGAGTCCAACATGCCGTGTCAATTAGAGTCTTGTTCATGGGTGTGATGTGCGCCATGTCTATGAACAAGAGGCTATGATGACGTTTTAGGAATTGCCCTCATTTTATTTCTTCATTATGTTGTTCTGTAAGTTATTACTATAGTCCTTTCTAAACTTGGGTATTCCTGTTTCTCTTTCAGTACATGCCTCCCAGAAGAGCTCCCCTTCCCCATCAGGCTCCCAGAATTGAGGAACAAGCTCCTTGTGCACCGGTAGAGGAGTAGGTGTCCCATGCTGAGTTCAGGAATGTAGTATCCATGTTGGCCCAAGCGGTGGACAACCAAGCCCGTCCGGTGAATCCCGTGAACTTTGGTACTCTGACTTTATAGGTGAGGGATTTCACCCGTATGAACCCTCCAGAGTTCTTTAATTCTAAGGTTGACGAGGATGCTCAAGAGTTCATTGATAATGTCACCAAGGTGTTGACTATTTTTGTGTGGGTTCGGAGGAGAAGACGGAGTTAGCGGCTTACCAACTTAAGGATATGGCACAAGTGTGGTACAACCAATGGCTTGTTGAGAGAATGATGGATGAGAGGAATTCAAGATGGCCTTCCTTGATCAATTCATTCCTCTTGAGCTTAGAGAGGCTAAGATGACTGAGTTCATAAATCTCCGACAGGGTAACATGACAGTGAGGGACTATGCCTTAAATTTACAAAGCTCTCCAAGTATGCTCTAATGCTTGTCTCCAATCCCCGTGTAAGAATGCACAAGTTTATTTTGGGTGTTTCGGACTTGGTGGTGAAGAAGTGTAGGACCGCTATGCTCATCCGTGACATGGATATCTCTCGGCTCATGACTTATGCCGAACAAATTGAGGGAGGGAAACTTAAGGAAAGGAGAGTGCATGAAGCTAAGAGGGCCCGATTTGACGGTGGGTTCTCCAACCCTAAGGGTGGTGGTGGTTTTGGCCGATTCCACCAAGGCCAAGGTTCTAACATGAAGGTTGCTAATCCGAGAGTGCCTCTTCCTAAGGTAAAGGTTGAGGGCGGTCCCCAAATTCCTCTTTGTGGTCAATGTGGGAAGCATCATATGGGTAATTGTAGAAAGGATTCGGGTGCTTGCTATTGTTTAGACTCCTTCGGATATTAGATGTTTCCTCGGTTTGGCCGGTTATTATAAAAGGTTTGTTGAAGGGTTTTCCTCTATAGAATCTCTATTGACCAAATTGACTCAAAAGAAAGCTAAATTTGTGTGGACAAACAAATGTGAGAAGATCTTCCAAACTTTGAAGGATCGACTTACGTCGTCTCCGATTGTAACTTTGCCAAATGGGTTAGACAAGTTTGTGGTTTATTGTGATGTATCACGTATTGGCTTGGGTTGTGTGCTTATGCAACATGGTAACGTGATAGCTTATGTTTCCCGACAATTGAAGGTGCATGAACAAAATTATCCGACTCATGATCTTGAATTAGTGGAGGTAGTGTTTGCTTTGAAACTTTGGTGGCATTATTTGTATAGTGTGCATGTGGATGCCTTCACCAATCACAAGAGCTTACAATATGTGTTCACCCAAAGGGACCTTAATTTGAGGCAAAGGAGATGGTTGGAACTTCTTAAAGATTATGATATGAGTGTCCTTAATCATCCCAGTAAGGCTAATGTTATGGTGGACGCTCTTAGTAGAATCTCCATGGGAAGTGTGACACATGTAGATGAGGCAAATAAAGAGATAGCAAAGGATGTGCACCGGTTTTCTAGGTTGGGTGTGAGGTTGGCCGAATCCAACAATGGTGGAATCCTTGTGCAAGGTGGATCCAAGTCCTCTTTGGTAGTTGATGTTAAGGCTAAACAAGATCTAGATCCTTTCTTAGTAGAGTTGAAGAAGTAGGTTGTCGATGGTAAGGTTGAGGTTTTCTCCTAAGGGGGAGATAGTGTGCTTCGGTACCAAGATTGTTTATGTCTTCCGGATGTGGATGGCTTAAGGGAAATGATCATGAAAGAGGCTTATAATTCTCAATATTCTATTCATCCGGGATCTACCAAGATGCACCGCGATTTGAAAGTGTTATATTAGTTGCATGGTATGAAGAAGGACGTGGCTAAATTTGTATCGGAGTGTCCAAATTGCCAACATGTGAAAGTGGAACATCAAAGGCCCGGTGGCTAGACCCAGGATATTGAAATCCTTACTCGAAAGTGGGAAGATGTGAATATGGACTTTGTGGTTGGGTTGCCCTGTACTCGGAGACAATTTGATTCCATATGGGTTGTGATTGATAGAATGACTAAGTCGGCTCACTTTTTACCGGTCAAGACTACTTATAGTGCCGAGGAGTATGCTAAGGTGTATATCTGGGAATTGGTCAGGTTGCATGGTGTACCAAGGTCTCTCATATCGGATTGTGGTACTCAATTTACTTCTTATTTTTGGAGATCTTTTCATAAGGGACTTGGTACTAAGGTCAAGTTGAGCACTGCATTCCATCCTCAAACCGATGTGCAAGACGAAAGGACAATTCAAACCTTGGAGGACATGTTAAGGGCTTGCGTGTTGGATTTTAAGGGAAATTGGGATGACCATCTACCTCTCATCGGGTTTGCTTACAGCAATAGCTTCCATGCTAGCATTGGTATCGCTCCTTTTGAGGCTTTGTATGGTAGGAGATGTAGGTCTCCTGTTGGTTGGTTCGAAATAGGTGAGGCGGCCTTGTTAGCTCCGAATTTGGTTGTTGAGGCTATTGAAAAGGTGAAGTTGATTCGGGAAAGGTTGAAGATGGCCCAAAGTCAATAAAAGTCTTATTCGGATGTTAGGAAGAGGGACCTTGAATTTCATGTTAGTGATTGGGTGTATGTGAAAGTGTCTCCCATGAAAGGCATAATGGGTTTTGGCAAAAAGGGCAAGTTGAGCCCAAGGTACGTCGGACCTTATGAGATTGTGGAATGGGTTGGCAATGTAGCATATAGGTTGAACTTACCTTTGGACATGAGTTCTATTCATCCAGTTTTCCATGTATCTATGTTGAGAAAGTTGGTTGGTGACCCTAAGGTGATTGCACCTTTGGAGGGTGTGACCATTGAAGAGAACTTGACCTATGAAGAGGTGTCGGTTCAGATCTTGGATAGATAAGTGAAATGGCTTTACAATAAGGAGGTAGCTTCGGTCAAGGTACTTTGGAGGAATCAAGATGTGGAGAGTGTAACGTGGGAAACAGAGTTGGACATGATGGAGCGATATCCTTACATCTTCAGATCTACTCAAGCCTAAGGTACTAGGTCCTATCCTTTATTTGTACTGATTCTTTGTTTCTTGAGTTTCATGACATTGCATGCATACATGAGCACGAAAATGATTTAAATAATGTTTTGGCATGAGTTTTTGAAAGAATTTTTATATGATGCATGAACGTTTGAGTTATGGTTAGAACGTCTCTTGTTTTGATTGATGTCCTCAAGTCGTAGTTTTAGCTCATTCGAGGACGAATGTTCCCAAGGGGGAGACGATGTAACGATCTAAATTTTTTTGAACTTCTTAATGGTTGATCATGAATAGTATTGAACTGGTCATGGTTGAATTTTTGTAGCCATGTCTTGATTTTAAGTGGCCGAATTCAAAACGGACCGGTTGGTGACATAGTGAGGTCGGTTGGGCAGTGTACTTTGAAGGATCATACCTTTTGGTACAGGATGAACAGTGTGGGATGTTGTATATCATATTGAATCTCTTTGAGTTATATTAGCAACGCAACTGGTTTTACTCAATTCGGAGTTCGTATGAGAAAGCTATAGCCAACATAGTGAGACTACTCGTATTTGGAAGGACGCTGGAGACAAGGTTGTGGAAATGGGTTAAGGACCGGGCCACGGACTGTTTGGTGGTCCACGGTCCATGTGGGTGTCCATGGAAGGTTTCACTAAACTCCCAGGGGTTGTGGGCTAAGCCTTGGACCAAGGAAAGCCTCACGGACCACCCCACGGTCCGTGAGCCACTTCACGACCCATGAGGGGTTCCGTGGAGTGGGGCAGAGAGTGGTACAACATTTGGGGATGGCACTCCGGGACAAGTATGGGTCCACGTACCAGTACACGGCCCGTGTGCAGCCAAATGCTCCATGAGTCCCTCCATGAAGTGTTCCTGAAAGTCCCTCGAGAGTTCAAGCTGAAGAAGAGGCAAAGGCAAGGCAGACGGTCAGGTACACGGACCGTGTATCATTGGACGGGCACTGTAGCCCTTCCGTGTGGCACTGTGTTTCAGGGGTTAGTCTGTTTTATTTATGGTAATTTCATAAATTGGCTTAATCTTATGACTCTTTTAACTTTCGTAAAGTCTCCTAAACACCTAAATTCAAACCCTAATCCTATTTCACTCATCAAAACACTCTTGAATCCTCTCTAAAATTTCTTGAATTCTTTTGACCTCCATTGTTGAAAGCTTGAAGAAAGTTTGGGAAGATCATCTTGCTTGCTTAATTCTTGAATTCTATTGGTCAATTTAAAGTTATGTGGGTTTGATTCGTGGATTTCCTTTCATCCATGAATACCTAAGAACCCTCCTCTTTAAATTTTTATTTTAAGATTTATTTAAGGTTGGGTTCTTTAAATTTTAAAGTATTTAATTGATTGAGATTATGTGCTGTAGAAATTAGGTGATTTAAAGTTGATTTAATAAAGAATTATATTAAGATTCAATGGTTTTGATGATGATCATGTTATGCATGTCCCCTTTACTAACTATGCATGGGTAGTTTCTAAATGATGATTTGAAGGTTGATTTAACTTGAATTTCTCATGATTTACTCTTGATTTGAATTTAAAGTATGAATCCTAATACCCATGCTATTCTCATTGTTCCTTATGTCATTGCATGCATGATTCATGGATATTTTGATGAAAGTTTTGATGTGGGTTAAGTCCCAAACATGTTTATGACTATGATTTTGAACAAGTGTAGGTTTGACTAAGTTGTGATCACACTAAGTCTATCATATGGCTCTTTAAGAAACATGGGTGTTTACACCAATATGATATGATATGATATGACAAGTATGGAGCTACTCTTATGTATGAAGTTTGACATGAAAGTTAGTTTGGATTTTTAGCTCATGATGCATGATTATGAAATGTGTTTTACTCTTGTTAAGCATGAATAAGAGTAATGAAAGTGATTCGGCTTCTAAGCCCAAAATGAATGATATCATGTTCAAGTGTCAAGTTTCCATTTAAAAGCATGTACATGTATACGTATTCTTGTGGGATGCTGACTTAGTACCGAGAAGGATTGGGAAAGTTCATGTTGTAGTTTATATGGATTTGAATGTCGGTTATGGTTCCATCCCCTCTATATTATAAGCACTATGGCAATTCATGCATCATGATTTTCATAACATATTGATATATTGTTCTTTCTTATATTCACTTCTATATATAAACCCTTGTCATATAAGTTGTTATAGGTTCATGTGCATATGCATTTGCATGCTCTCATACTTAGTGCTTTATTGTGTTAACCCATACTCTTTGTCTATATGTTCTAACCACGTAGGGAGCGAAAATGACTTCTATATTTCACCGGACGACGTGTGATCATCTTGAAGCCTAATGCTTATGGTGAGCCCTTTTATTCAAGGGCAATAGCCACTTTCTATCTAGCTAGTATTTCTTTTGTTTTTCTTTACTTATGTATCGCGGGTGAGCCTCAAACTATGTTGAGGCCCCACTTATCTTATGTTGAGGCATGTTGGACAAACTAAACTCTTGTACGTTGGGTTGTATTGTTTGGATATTATGACTATTGAGATATTTTGGTTCATGAGCTTTGATTATTGAAATGGTATTTGATTATGCTCATGACTTAATGGTGGCATTATGCGTTGACTATGTGTTTATGTGGAAAGTCCCCTAACCCATAATACACCCATAGCTTGAGTCCTACTTACCCGCCCCTTAGAGATAACTGTTATGTGCTATGTGATTCATGTTCATCCCATTCCCGGCAACATCCCCATAGTTTGAGTCCAAATTCCCGTTTCCCTCAGAGCTTATGTGTTATGTGTTTACTTCCACGCTTCTGAACTGAGGATGTGTGTGATATTTCTATGATGGCTTGATCGAGGACTTTCGGGTTCTCTTTCACCATGTCACATCTAGGCCCCCTTCCGGGTCGTGATAGATTTGTTGGATATTTCTCCTCCCCATAGTATTTTGGCTTTTGTTGAGGCTACTTCTTCCTTGTTTGATCAGATATGTGCTCATCAGTTTGAGGACCCTAGGTTTTTCTTTATTTATGACAATGTGTTGAGGGGTGAAGACAAGGCAACTATTATTGATTATTTGAGTGTTTTGAGGGTAAATTATAGAGTTTGTGTACCCAAAGTGGGAGATTGGGTGAGACTGATTCTTGATGAGGCCCATTGTGCCAGGTATTCCATCCACCTTGACAAAGATAAGATATACCATGACCTAAAATAACATTATTGGTGGTTTGGGATGAGAAGAGACATAGCTGATATGACAAGTATGGAGCTACTCTTATGCATGAAGTTTGACATGAATGTTTGTTTGGCTTTTTAGCTCATGATGCATGATTGTGAAATGCGTTTGTCTCTTGTTAAGTATGCATAAGAGTAATGAAAGTTATTTGGCTTCTAAGCCCAAATATGCATGATATCATGTTCTAGTGTCAAGTTTCCATTTAAAAGCATGTATATGTATACGTATTCTTATGCGATGATGACTTAGTACCGCGAAAGATTAAGAAAGTTCATGTTGTAGCTTACATGGATTTGGATGTCGATTATGGTTTCATCCCCTCTATTATATAAGCACCATGGCAATTCATGCATCATGATTTTCATGGCATATTAATATATTTTTCTTTCTTAAATTCACTTCTATATATGTGCCCTTGTCATATAGGTTGTTATAGGTTCATGTGCATATGCATTTGCATGCCCACATACTTAGTGCTTTATTGTGTTAACCCATACTCTTTGTATATATGTTCTAACCACGTAGGGAGCGAAAATGACTTCTATATTTCACCGGACGACGTGTGATCATCTTGAAGCCTAATGCTTGTGGTGAGCCCTTTTATACAAGGGCAATAGCCACTTTCTATCTAGCTAGTATTTCTTTTGTTTTTCTTTACTTATGTATCGAGGATGAGCCTCAAACTATGTTGAGGCCCCACTTATCTTATGTAGAGGCTTGTTGGACAAGCTAAACTCTTGTACGTTGGGTTGTAATATTTGGATATTATGACTTTTGAGATATTTTGGTTCATGAGCTTTGATTATGGAAATGGTATTTGATTAAGCTCATGACTTGATGGTGGCATTGTGCGTTGACTATGTGCTTATGTGGAAAGTCCCCTAACCCAGAATGCGCCCATAGCTTGAGTCCTACTTACCCGCCCCTTAGAGATAACTGTTATGTGCTATGTGATTCATGTTCATCCCATTCCCGGCAGCATCCCCATAGCTTGAGTCCAAATCCCCGTTTCCCTCAGAGCTTATGTGTTATGTGTTTACTTCCATGCATCTGAACTGAGGATGCGTGTGATATTGCTATGATGGCTTGATCGAGGACTTTTGGGTTCTCTTTCACTATGTCACATCTAGGCCCCCTTCCGGGTCGTGATAGTTTTGTTGTATATTTCTCCTCCCCATAGTATTTTGGCTTTTGTTGAGGCTAGTTCATTCTTGTTTGATCAGATATGTGCTCATCAGTTTGAGGACCCTAGGTTTTGCTTGATTTATGACAATGTGTTGAGGGGTGAAGCCAAGGCAGCTATTATTGATTATTTGAGTGTTTTGAGGATAAATGATAGAGTTTGTGTACCCAAAGTGGGAGATTAGGTGAGACTGATTCTTGATGAGGCCCATTGTACCAGGTATTCCATACACCCTGACATAGATAAGATATACCATGACCTAAAATAACATTACTGGTGGTTTGGGATGAGAAGGGACATAACTTATATGACAAGTATGGAGCTACTCTTATGCATGAAGTTTGACATGAATGTTTGTTTGGATTTTTAGCTCATGATGCATGATTGTGAAATGTGTTTGTCTCTTGTTAAGTATGCATAAGAGTAATGAATGTGATTTGGCTTCTAAGCCCAAATATGCATGATATCATGTTTAAGTGTCAAGTTTCCATTTAAAAGCATATCTATGTATACGTATTCTTATGGGATGATGAATTAGTACCGAGAAGGATTGAAAAAGTTCATGTTGTAGCTTACATGGATTTGGATGTCGGTTATGGTTCCATCCCCTCTATTATATAAGCACTATGACAATTCATGCATCATGATTTTCATGGCATATTAATATATTTTTCTTTCTTATATTCACTTCTATATATATCCGCCCCTTAGAGATAACTGTTATGTGCTATGTGATTCATGCTCATCCCATTCCCGGCAACATGCCCATTGCTTGAGTCCAAATCCCCGTTTCCCTCAGAACTTATGTGTTATGTGTTTACTTCCACGCTTCTGAACTGAGGATGTGTGTGATATTGCTATGATGGCTTGATCAAGGACTTTCAGGTTCTCTTTCACCATGTCACGTCTAAGCCCCCTTCCGGGTTGTGATAGATTTGTTGGATATTTCTCCTCCCCATAGTATTTTTGCTTTTGTTGAGGCTAGTTCTTCCTTGTTTGATCAGATATCTGCTCATCAGTTTGAGGACCCTAGGTTTTGCTTGATTTATAACTATGTGTTGAGGGATGAATCCAAGGCAACTATTATTGATTATTTGAGTGTTTTGAGGGTAAATAATAGAGTTTGTGTACCCAAAATGGGAGATTGGGTGAGACTGATTCTTGATGAGGCCCATTGTGCCAGGTATTCCATCCACCTTTACATAGATAAGATATACCATGACCTAAAATAACATTACTGGTGGTTTGGGATGAGAAGGGACATAGCTGATATGACAAGTATGGAGCTACTCTTATGCATGAAGTTTGACATGAATGTTTGTTTGGCATTTTAGCTCATGATGCATGATTGTGAAATGTTTTTGTCTCTTGTTAAGTATGCATAAGAGTAATGAAAGTGATTTGGCTTCTAAGCCCAAATATGCATGATATCATGTTCAAGTGTCAAGTTTCCATTTAAAAGCATGTATATGTATACGTATTATTATGGGATGATGACTTAGTACCGAGAAGGATTGTGAAAGTTCGTGTTGTAGCTTACATGGATTTGGATGTCGGTTATGGTTTCATCCCCTCTATTATATAAGTACTATGGCAATTCATGCATCATGATTTTCATGTCATATTAATATATTTTTCTTTCTTATATTCACTTCTATATATGTGCCCTTGTCATATAGGTTGTTAAAGGTTCATGTGCACATGCATTTGCATGCCCACATACTTAGTGCTTTATTTTGTTAACCCATACTCTTTGTGTATATGTTCTAACCACGTAGAGAGCGAAAATGACTTCTATATTTCACCGGACGACGTGTGATCATCTTGAAGCCTAATGCTTGTGGTGAGCCCTTTTATTCAAGGGCAATAGCCACTTTCTATCTAGCTGGTATTTCTTTTGTTTTTCTTTACTTATGTAACGAGGGTGACCCTCAAACTATGTTGAGGCCCCACTTATCTTATGTAGAGGCTTGTTGGACAAATTAAACTCTTGTACGTTGGGTTGTGTTGTTTGGATATTATGACTATTGAGATATTTTGGTTCATGAGCTTTGATTATGGAAATGGTATTTGATTATGCTCATGACTTGATGGTGGCATTGTTCGTTGACTATGTGCTTATGTGGAAAGTCCCCTAACCCAGAATGCGCCCATAGCTTAAGTCCTACTTATCCGCCCCTTAGAGATAACTGTTATGTGCTATGTGATTCATGTTCATTCCATTCCCGGCAACATCCCCAAAGCTTCAGTCCAAATCCCCGTTTCCCTCAGAGCTTATGTGTTATGTGTTTACTTCCACACTTCTGAACTGAGGATGTGTGTGATATTGCTATGATGGCTTGATCGAGGACTTTCGGGTTCTCTTTCACCATATCACATCTAGGCCCCCTTCCGGGTCGTGATAGTTTTGTTGGATATGTCTCC
>JBCEWC010018062.1:0-12159 GCA_038996855.1 Solanum aculeatissimum
AGGAGTAGTGCATATTGCACTACATAGTGCTTATTGCACTACATAGTGCTGCACTAATACAATTAAATATATAATACAAAAAACATTTTATAAACAGATCAAAAAAGAACGTACGTCTTTTTTTTTTTAACATACGGAGTATTTAGATTTATGTTATTAAGAGTAAGTGTGCTTTTTATTTTGTAATATCTAATGAGTGGATAAATCTAAATGATTAGATTTTATAATGAAATTTTGATATCACTAAGATATTAGTACATGTTAAGAGCGAGGTCAATTGGTTATTAATTAAGAAGTGAATTATTTATGTATTAAAATTGGCATAATTAATATCATGTTTGTTGGTATGTTAATTGTTGTGTATATAATTTAGCACACTGATTATAGTATTTGGTAGTCAATTTATAAAATTCCATAATTACTACTTGTATATATAACTTGTGAGACTATATATTATTTTTCATAATATACAATGTGAAATAACTAAACTTTGCACAACTAATCATTTTATTATTAATACTTGTATAACTCTAACCAATATCCAAATAAAATTTAAGCAAACATAGTATGCTACCATTATTTCATCCACAGTAATGTTAATTGTTGTTGTTATCATCGTCCATCACTACTAACAATGACATTAAATCATTTTTAATTGTCATACTCAATCATAATCGTTACTATGTCAATCACTACAATTAATTGTTATCATTGATATTCACCATATACAATCATTACAATCAATCACTATTTACTATTAACAAAACAATTACCATTTACCAAAAGCATTGACAGTCATCACAACTAACCATTAATATATATTGTCATCCATCACAATAATCAATCGTCACCGCAATTTGTTCAGCCACTACTGACATCCACAACCACTCTCATCAGTTAACACTATCACCATCCTTCGTTGACATCCAGTTACTATTACTAGTTATTATAAAAAAGCAACAAAATAAATATATATATATAATGTCGAATATAAACAATTCATGTCAGTAAATTTTGAGTGACATATAAGTAATAGTTAGTACTTAGTACTCTCTTACTTTACTTTTACTTCAATATGCTAAAAATAGATTTTAATTGTTACTAATAATTTTTTACATATTAAGAAAGACAACTATTTTTTCGTTTTTCACTCAATATTAATTAGTATATTATTTTCAAATCATTTTTCAAGACGTAAGACTATACATTAATTAATATCACTATTGTGATAAAATATTTATATTAATCCTTGTTTCTTAAAAGACATATTAAGTTTAAAATATAGTAGATAAATAAAAGTGAAAGAAGAGAGTACTATATTGAACTTTTCAAGTCTTAAAGGGCCAAAACGCCATTTATCCCAATTTTTACCCCCTTCTCCCGGGGCTTCTCTACAAAATTTTCTTCTCAACCCTTCCCAACCTATATATATATTGAGTTCTGAATTGCCAACAAAAATGAAAGCTCGAGAGAGAAGAGAACACTTCACTTCTCAGGTCGCCGCGAATCTCTGATTAGCCTAAAATCATTCACAATTTGCTTCGATGTATAATATATTGGAGTATATTTGGTTTAATTGTTGAGAAAACAAATAGTTTGCTAATTAGGAACCACAGAAATAGTTTTTATGTCAAGCAAAAAAAAAAATCAATGGAAGAAAGTATTGTTTGGCTTTTCTAATAGTAGTAGTATATTCAGAATGGGCAGAGGTATAAATTTTGTATTTTTTGCCTTAGATTGATGGAGTGATGTTTGAGACCTTTGGGCTTAGGGTTAGGTTGGTGGAATATGACCTTTGACTTTGAAAAATCAATTGCGGGAGCTTAGTGTACCGAGCTGTCCAATTTTTTTTATGCAAACATAGAATGATCAATGCCACACAATGTGTGAGTATATACTATCCAGATTGTTTGATTTGAACTGAATGAAGTGCTAAAAGTTTTAATATGTTCATAGTACTGCTTGAGCTAGTCCAAAGCATGTATTTTTAGTTTATTTACTTCCTTCTTTTTGTTGTTCAAAGTATTACATATGTTTTTGTGTATTTCACTAGCATAATATCTATCTACTACTTTGTTGATATCTCAGATGATAGATTCTCCAGTACACTCATCAAGTAGTGACGAATTTGTAGCATTTCTAAATGCTGAGTTAGACTCAGCTTCCAATGTATCCTCTACTCGAGAAAAATTTGGAGAGGAAGTGGAGGATGACGAGAACAAGGAATATGAAGAAACGGAATTGTATGGCAGGTATTTCTGTGTCCTTGGGAGCTTTCGAATTTTTAATTAATCCTTAAGTTTAACTTTTGTGGTTTCCCCTAAATATAGCATTATGGATGGACTTGTATTCTTTTACATTCTCTGTCAACATGCAATAATACTTGAAATACACTCATGGATTACCATACTGTTTTCATTCTTGAAGAGTACATTAAATATGACTTGAGATAAACCAATTCAAATGTGTAGTTTAAACATGTGGAAAAGCTCAGTGTTTGATTTTATTATGGTCCTTTGTTGATTAAAGAGTGGGTCAATGCATAGTGGTAATGGTGTTATCAATTGGTTGCTATTTTTTCCGCAATAGGTAAACATTCAAAATGTGTAAATTCTTAAATAAAAAATTACTTTTCTGTTTACTTCAGTTTTTTTTTTTCATTTATGGCCGAGAGCTTTACACTTGTGCATTTTGTAGTGTAACATCCATTTACAGCTTCTGAATCAAATTTTGTATGGATGTTATGGACAGCTTGAAGGTCATAATGATGTATGATACTACAATTTTTAGAGAGAGTTAGAACCTGAGTGGATTTGACACAACATTGAGGATTTGAAAAATTATGCCTTCTGACTAACGTGGCTTTGGCACCATAACCATGCCTTCGGTGCTAGCCAGGAAAATATTGTTAAATGTGTGGTTGTGAAGTTAAAAAATAAGAATGCATATGCAATCTGTATCATGGAACTTAGAAAATTGACTGGAAAAGGTGTAGGTAAGAAACAATGTGATCTTCAAATCACATGTAAGAACGAGCGTATCAATTTTACTATCAGTGAGAAATCTGCAGTTTCCATCTTTGAAACTTTGGTGGATAATGGGTTTGTTCCTCTACTATTCTCCACTTAAATATCACACTTAGTTCACCAGCCAGGGTTCAAACTTGTGACATGAAGGTACCACCGTTGTTGTTAGAATGAGCGTTCTTATCTTTCTGAAAATTGTTTTGTGTAAATGTATGGGTCTCCTTATTGTGATCTAACAAGTGGATTCCATCCTCTGGTTTTAGGTGTCAAGCGTGTAATTCCTTGTTCACAGGATAATGTCTTGCAAAGCAGATCCTCCCTTCCCTTTTTATATTTCTTCACATTGGAGTAGAATCTCTTGTGCTCTTCCTTTTTCCTTTTGAGGTTAATATGATTATTTATTGGAGTATTCGTGCAATAAAATGTGGATTATAGACAATAGTTAAAAAGAGATTAGATGCCTGTGGCAAATGTTATCTTGTCTTCGATGAAAATTTCTTGTTTTGATTCCATATTCTGTGTTCTTTAATGAGTGCTTTTATCTTTGTGCATACTTATACTGATTGTAATTTATATTGTCTTTTCCTTCAATGCCCATAATGTTTTATTATAGGAACAAAAGACAAAAGGTAGATGCTTTAGAATTTGCAGGGGACAAACATGAATTCATAGATCATCAAGGACTAGGACAAAATCCAGGTCAGATATTCTTATTAGTTATTTTCATATTTTTGACATATGTTTACTGTGTTTGCTTATGGTATCTCATTGTGACTGATGACTGATTCAACATTTTATCTGAAGAGAATTTAAATGATTACTTAGGATTTTAAATGCAACTTGTACCTTATTGTGCTATAACGAAACTGTTTCTCTCCTACTTTTGTACTCATGAACCTGTGTTTTTCACTCATCTAATGCGAACCAATATGCTTACATGCCTAGTGTTGATTGTTGATATTTATTACCATTGGAAATTAGTACCACTGTTAGGTTACTCATTTTCCTCTAACTCAACATTGGTTTTTACTGTGTATTCAAAACCTCGAGGCATCTCTTTCATCCAAGGGGCTATGACATGGCTGGTGATATTGTATCTCTGTCTACTATGATTGGGCAGTTTCACTTGCATCATATGTATGGTTTATGAAGCCAACCAATGATATGAGTTAAAGACAAACCAAATGTCATTAACTTCTAATATCCTGTTGCGTAAACAAATTGATCATTTTCATTATTATCCTTTACTAATCAATCTGTCAGTTTTTCCCTGCACCTTGCGGTCCTATTTAAACTTAAGATTCTTGGCCCAAGGTTAACTAGAATGTAGCAGAAGATAGTGGTTTGTGTTACTTCGGCATTAGATAACTCTTATGTGCGCAAGTATGGCTGCAGACACTTCTTTCGCTTTGGATGTATGTACACATCCTGGAGCTATAGGAGGGATGTGTATCAAGTGTGGAAGGAAAATTGAAGATGATACCAGTGTCTCACTTGGGTACATACACAAGGTTCTTCTTCTTATTGCAGTAGTATAGTTGCATTTGTTCTTTTTAGAGACTCAGGGTCTTATGTTTGTTGTACCACTGTTTCAACAACATAGAGAAGTTACTATGTTGTAGTTGTCATTCATCAACATTGGATCTGCGAAGTTAACCACATGCACCACTTGGCACCTATGTGTACTCTTGGAAGCAGAGGAGGGGACATGAACTTGCCACTATCTGCTCCAGCCTTCCTCTATTTAATAGGTGAGAGAGAGAGAGAGAGAAAAAGTGAAAGCAAGAAATGTAGAGGCAGTATGATCAGTGTTTTAAGAAGTAAAAAGAAAAAGAAGTGCAGATAACAAAGGTAGAACAAACAACATTAGAACTCGAGAGTGTCGGAACGTGTGTGGGAAAGGAGACCATTACTCAAATGGCAAAAGGCATTTCTCCTTTTTTTCTCCTTTCATCTTTTTAAAATTAGATTCAAACGATTGATCAATCCTTGCTAAATCCCCTTGCTCTTCCTTGTCTAAAACGTGACATTTTCAGAAGCACATCACTTCATCATGAGGTGACCATCTTGCATAGTATCACTCTATGGCTTTTAGTGACAAAACAGAGGCATTTCATAAACAGCTCACACATTTCAGATATCTGTGCATATCAGTTTGCAGTATAACAACAAACACAACAGTAATCCCACTAGTTGGTTCTGGAGTATTAGGACACATTCTTTTGTGGTATCAGAGCATATTCTTTTGTAGTACTTCAAAAAATATTTTCAGCTGATTGATTCAGTAACTTATTTCCTTAGTATATAATGATGCAGAATTTGACTCTTACTAATGACGAGATTGCCCGATTGCGGGAAAAGGACTTAAAGAACTTGCTGCACCTCAAGAAGTTGTATTTGGTTCTTGATTTGGACCACACCTTGCTCCACTCTACTAGACTTTCAGATTTGTCAGTAGAAGAGCAATACTTAAAGGACCAAGGAGAAACTCTGCCTGGTACTATCTCAGTGGCCGACATTCTCCCCCCATGTATCATTATGCTTCAGTTTTTTTACTTAGGATAGAATTTTTAAGTGTCGTTACAGTTTTTTCTCAATTCTCCGTCTTCACGTGAAAAATATCTAAGTCGGGCAACTCTCTTATTGAATTAATTTTAAATGACATTGAAAACTTCTCATTTTTTCAGTTCTTTATCTCTTTACAATTGTCTCAATCCTAGATCCTTCAATGAATGCGCTCGAATCTTTTTTTGTTTTACTGGACAAACATGTTCATGGCATTCTACACTGGTAGATATATGACCTCATCTTCTTTGTTATTCCTTTCTATCTGAAATTATTCTTGTTTGCTTACTGGCATTTAAAATCTAGCTGTTCAGCTACTGAGATGTTCTTTGAGCTTGTAATCTCTACAGATTCTTTGAGAGGCAGTCTATTCAGATTCGATCAGATTCAATTGATGACTAAGCTGAGACCCTTTGTCCACTCTTTCCTTAAGGAAGCAAGTAGTTTGTTTGAGATGTACATATACACAATGGGAGAACGTTCTTATGCATTGAAAATGGCAAAGCTTCTTGATCCTCGAGATGTTTACTTCCATTCTAGAGTTATTGCACAAGGGGATTCAACACAGAAGCATCAAAAGGATCTTGATGTTGTTATGGGAAAAGATAGTGCAGTTTTGATCCTTGATGACACTGAAGCGGTAAACAAGTCACCAACATCTTAGAACCATTGCATTTGATGGATGTTTGTATTATTCTTGCTTGCATGTTGACTCACGTTTTTGGTCTGCAACATTTGAGGTGTGCATGCACATCAAACTTGTGATGTTATATGCTGTAGTTTTTAGTGGTTGGAAAGAATATTCATTTTTCAACCCTTTTTTAATCTAAGTTGGTTTATGTTTTCCATCTAGAATTTTAGTTAGTGGTAAGATCACTATGTCCAAGTCCATGATGAAGAAATGGTTTCAGGTTTTAATTGCACGACTCGTCTACGAATAGTTTTCTCTGGTCTTATTAATGACTTTTGCTAATTCTCTTGCCTCGTATTGATTTCTTCTGGTAGTCTCATTTACATTAAGAACTTATTGCATTTGTCATATCTGTTTCTGTTACCCATCCAATGCAAGATAAAATGATTTCGGTTTGAGGTCACATTGCATAACCTCTTGAGGAGAAATTATTCATTCCACTAGGCGGAATATGTTAACTTTTGAATGTTAATTCTTTCAGGTTTGGAGTAAGCACAAGGAGAATCTAATTCTGATGGAAAGATACCATTTTTTTGCTTCAAGTTCCCGACAATTTGGCTTCGAAAATAGATCTCTTTCTGAACTCAAAAGCGATGAAAATGAAATGGGCGGAACTCTTTCTTCTGTTCTTAGTGTTTTGCAGAGAATTCACAGTGTGTTCTTCAATCTGGTCTGTTCTTCCTGCTTAACTATTGATTTTGATTATTTGTTTCTTGTTTCCTTACATCATCAATGAGCCTTTCTTATGGTTATGACCAATTTTCAGGAGCCTAAACAGAATCTCTGGGGCCGAGACATCAGGCAGGTATAAATTATAACAACAAAAAGGGATTTATATGGACGAACTCAAAACTAATTTCATCTCTGTTTGGAGTATTCTTCTTGAACAGATTATAGTTATCTAATTTTTTTAATAAATTGCTATATCATGAAAGCTAAGATTGCAACCCATATGTTTATAGTCCAATCATATTGTATCACAGTTTGGGGGTCAACTGCTGTAGTTCTACCATTAGACTTCTTTCCCCCCTTATTCTTACAAGGTAGGGAGTAAGGTCTGCCTACACTCTGCCCTCCCCACACCACATTCCTGGGATATTACTGGGTACGTTGTTGTAGTGCTGCGTTTTTTCTTGTCTGATTATTTGGGTTATTTCTTGTCCAGTTTCAATGGTTAATGTTCTCTGTAACTTAATATAACTCAAGCAACTACTGCACCTCAAACCGACGCAAATTATGGTTGGCTAGATAAATCCTCACGTTCACATCCTCAAGTATAACTGTTTGACAAAATGGCAGGTGCTCAAGACAGTTCGGAAGGAAGTCTTGGCGGGTTGTAAGATAGTATTTAGCCGGGTGTTTCCTACTAACTTCCAGGCCGAAAAACATCATCTGTGGAAAATGGCGGAACAACTAGGAGCAAAATGTTCCAAAGAGTGTGACTTATCCGTCACTCATGTTGTCTCTCTGGTTGCTGGAACAGAAAAATCGCTCTGGGCTGTGAGAGAGAGAAAATTCCTGGTCAATCCAGAATGGATTAAAGCTGCCAACTATAGATGGCGAAAACCTCCTGAAGAAGACTTCCCCGTCAGTATGTAGTTATCAATTTTTTGAACATTACATATCACCATCTTAGGTAGGAGCTTATATATAGGCAGTCTAAATGAAAATTTGAAATATGTCCAACAAGCCTCAACATTTTACAGCCAGAACTGAATTTTGTATGGGTATTGCCTTTTGACTACACTTTTTGGAGTATTCAAGTCGAAATGAAGTAGACATGATGAAGATGAACTCTACTTCCAGTTCTTCATACTAAAAGAAATTTCCAGAAAGCACCTTAAAAGAACCCTTATAAAAACAGTTAACAAATATTGAGAAGGATAGCATGACATTCACTACTATGCAGTTATACCATATGTCCGTATCATATCAACTAAGACCAACAATTGCAAGAAGCTTACATATTTCTACCATCTTACAGAGTCCTAAAACTGCTAACCACCCAAAAATCTTCTTGCAATTTACGAACTTGCAAACTATAAGCTAGGCAAAGCACAGTTATGTTTCATTGCCATCCTCAGTCTTACAAATACTGAGGTCATCCAAAGTGCTGAATTCACCTAAAAGAGATCCATAGTTATCGATGATTGGTAAGCCCAATTTCAGTGAAAATTTGATTGCCCTATTACCTGGAAGTTGCACCCATTCCCCCATCCGTAAATCTTCATTATTCTCTTGACCTTCTTGCTTCTCTCTTGCACTAGAATCAGTTGGCATATCTCTTTGCAGCTCGACCTCCTTTGAGCTCTGAAGATTGAATCTCTTAGACTGATAAGCACGGAAAGCTTCTTCAGCAGTGCCGATTTCATGAGAATCAGTCCTTTGCTCAGTTCCATCATTTGATGAATTTGAAATTGGAACATCAATTTCTGATCCACCAGCTGATTTGAGTTCACAATTTACATTTTCATGTCCTGACTTGACATTGACTAATTTCTCTGATTTCTCATCTTGCATAGGAGTTAGTTCATTACCACATTGCTGCTTTGCCTCGACTAATCTCTGAAACTCGATCTTCTTAGATTGATATGCCTGCCAAGCCTCTTCAGCAGTGCCAAAAGTCCCCAACCAAACTCTTTTCTTACTGATGGGGTTTCTAATTTCAGATGTGTATTTACCTGAATCCTTTCTCTTGTGAACCCTAAAGAAATGTGTTGTTTTATGAGAATCGATTCTTTTATTTCTTCTACTCATTTGATCAGTGTTTAATGTTTGATCATGATTAGCCAAAGACAAGGACGCCACAATAGGTGATTTAGACTGCTGAACTTGATCACAATTCTTCTTTGGTTTACTCTCCTTATTACTCTGTTCTCCTAAATTTTTAAGCTCAGACTTCTTGGATGAATAAGCTTGTGAAGCCTCTTCAACAGTGTCAAAAGTTCCCAACCATACTGTCTTATGGTTAATTCGGTCTTTAATCACAGCACCATACCTCCCACTCTTTTGCCTTCGGATTCCAATTAAGCTTATCTTGGCTTTAGGATCACAACTTGTAGTAGTATTACACTCATCACATGATTCTGTGCCATGGACATTATCCATTAGGCGTGCAGTTCCTTTAGAAGACTCGGGTTCTCTCCCTGTCATCTTGTTCTTGTGAACCCCAACAATATGTGTTGTTGCTTTGTAAGAATCGATTCTTTTATTTCTTCTGCCAATGCCAGCAGCATTTAAGGTTTGGTCATTAGCCACAGACAAGGATGCCACAACAGGTGCTTCAGGCTGCTGAATTTGATCACACTTCTCTTTATTACCCTTCTGCTTTAATTTCTCATTCTCAAGCTCAGACTTCTTGGAAAAATAAGCTTGTGAAGCCTGTTCAACAGTGTCAAAAGTGCCCAACCATACTTGCTTATGCCTAGTTGTGTCTCTAATCACAGCACCGTACTTCCCATTCTTTTGCCTTCGAATTCCAGGCAAGCTTCTCTTGGCTTTAGGATTGCTGACATTAGTAGTATTACACTCATTAGATGATTCTGTGCCATGCACATTAGCCATTAGACATGATGTTTCTTTAGAAGACTCGGGTTCTTTCTCTGCCGTCTTGCTCTTGTGAACCCCAATGATATGTCTTCTGTGAAAATCGATTCTTTCATTTCTCATACCCACACTAGCAGTATCTAAGGTTGGGACATCAGCCAGTACAATAGGTGATTCAGGCTGCTGAATTTGATCACAATTCTTCTTTGGTCTATTCTCTTTATTATGCTGCTGGTTTAATTTGGCATTCTCAAGCTCAGACTTCTTGGAGAAATAAGCTTGTGAAGCCTCTTCAACAGTGTCAAAAGTGCCCAACCATACTTGCTTATGCTTAGTGGTGTCTGTAATCACAGCACCGTACCTCCCATTCTTTTGCCTTCGCACACCAAGCAAGCGTATCTTATCTTTAGGATTGCTTGTACTAGTACTAGTATTACATTCATTAGATGATTCTGTGCCATTTACATTAGCCATAAGATGTATGGTTTCTTTAGAAGATTTGGGCTCTTTCCCTGACCAGTTGTTCTTGTGAACCTCCAAAGAATTGATTTTACTCACACTAGCAGTATCCTTGGTTTGGTCATTACCCACAGACAAGGATGTCACAGTAGGTAATTCAAGCGGCTGAATTTGATCAAGATTCTCCTTTGATTCATTGCCTTTACCACCCTGCTGGCTTAGTTTCTCAAACTCAGACTTCTTGGAGAAATAAGCTTGTGAAGCCTCTTCAACAGTGTCAAAAGTGCCCAACCATACTTGCTTATGCTTAGTGGTGTCTGTAATCACAGCACCGTACCTCCCATTCTTTTGCCTTCGCACACCAAGCAAGCGTATCTTATCTTTAGGATTGCTTGTACTAGTACTAGTATTACATTCATTAGATGATTCTGTGCCATTTACATTAGCCATAAGATGTATGGTTTCTTTAGAAGATTTGGGCTCTTTCCCTGACCAGTTGTTCTTGTGAACCTCCAAAGAATTGATTTTACTCACACTAGCAGTATCCTTGGTTTGGTCATTACCCACAGACGAGGATGTCACAGTTGGTAATTCAAGCTGTTGAATTTGATCAAGATTCTCCTTTGGTTCATTGCCTTTATCACCCTGCTGGCTTAATTTCTCAAACTCAGACTTCTTGGAGAAATAAGCTTGTGAAGCCTCTTCAACAGTGTCAAAAGTCCCCAACCATACTTGCTTATGCCTAATTTTGTCTGTAATCACAGCACCATACCTCCCATTCTTTTGCTTTCGCACTCCAATTAAGCTTATCTTGGCTTTATTACATTCATCAGATGATTCTGTGCAACCATGGACATTAGACATTAAACATGATGTTTCTTCAGAAGTAGATTCTATGCAAATTAAAGGTTCTTTTCCTTGGAATTTGTGCATGTTAGAGTTAAAGCCTTTGGATTCCTCAGTCCCCAAATATGCCTCTTTTCCCCCCACTGAATGATATGTCCCCGTGTTTTGCAATTCATTTACAAATATAGGTCTTTTCTCATGAAATTGTATCTCCCTAATAAAGGGCATTTCACCATGAGCTTCTTCTTTGCTTCTTTCAGTAGCAACACTTGTACTTTGTGCTTTGTGATTTGTGTGTTGTGAAGGGATAGTGGACTTTACCTTGTCAACATAAATCTCTGTCTGCTTAATTTGGTTAATCTTCTGTTTCTTGTAGCTCATTTCTTCTTCTTTTTCATCTGCAAGTAGTCCTCTTTGATCAGTTTCCATGGGGATTATGTTGTAAAAACAACAATGTACATTGAATTGATAGATTTCTTGGTGAAGTGAGAGAGGTAATTTTTTTTTATATTATTTTATTTTATTTTTGGAATTCTTGATTGGGCTTATTTATGAAATTTCTTTCTGGTTTCTTCATCTCTACAGTGCCAAGTACTCCCTCTTTTGTTTTAAATGGACCCTACCAAAAAATATGTTTCGTAACTTTAATTTTACCGTCCACTTTAACCAATCAAAAGAGTTTTATTATTTACAGCTTGTTTGGATGGTGGTTTTTGGTTAGGGATGGCAATGGGTTGGGTTGGATGCGGGGTGGGTTGAGCTTAATTCGTAATTTTTTTAAATCGCCCGGTCCTGTTTTGTATGGTGACTTTTTTCATTTTCAACCCGCTCCGCATAGATCCGTCCCGCTTAAATTTTTAATTTCTTTTATTTTTTAATTGAATTTAATATGAAAAATTAGAATTCATAATTTTTTTTAATTTTTCACTAATTTACTATTTTTAGTTGACATTTCAACAATTATTTCTTAATCATTAATTAAAAGTTTCTAATTAACATTTTAACAACTAATAATTTATCGGACAT
>JBCEWC010018063.1:0-12158 GCA_038996855.1 Solanum aculeatissimum
TATCTGAGTATGCTCTGTGGTTGCAGCATAGTCTGAACTTCCACATCAGAAAGGACTATTTTGGTCTCGTTTCCGCCTAACAAAAACTTGACCTTGTTCTTCTCCATTCTGTTTGAATATGGGTGTTCGATCATGAAAAGATTCGCGTTAACGTTTCGGAGTTGTGTATGAGATTGCCCTGTTTGTGATGGCTGGAAGCTGTGATATTGTTGTTGCTGTTTGTTGGATAGTTACAGAGGATGTAGAATGTTGCTCTGAGCCATAATTGATGTTAGTTTCACGCTTTCTTTATTTCATGTTGTCGTATGTTTCATATAGTGATGCCTCTAACGATTAGATATGATTCTCTGGTGAGATAGTTATAGAGTCGCGAACTTGCGACATCTTTTCTCTATTCTCTGACTCAAATTCATTGTCTTAGCTTGCATTTAGTCCTTTAGAGTTATATAGTCCATTTCGATGTCGTTTTTCGCATTTCTAACCATTTTGCTTAATTGGCTACTGATGTACTGCTTCGTCGCTGTTGTTATCTGCTGTTAAGTGTCTTCAGGGTCGTAGGGTGGTGCTTGAGTAGCATGAGTTTTGATTGTGGGATGCCCTTCATAGTCTGATGCCCTTACAGTTTCATCTTTCCTTCTTTTCTGGTTTATGCTCAAAATATTGCAAGCTGCACGATTTCTCTTTTCATTATTTATATTTGTTTGGTAAGTGAATAAAAGATTAATGGTTGTTTAAATTGCATGTTCTTCATAAGCTTTAACTTCATATTAAGACATTCTCAGTTTGTTGTCAATTTAGTATGCCCCTGTTTTCCTTATGTGTTCCACACGTGAGTTTAGCATGATATTAAAAGCCTTCTTAGTTTGAGTATCTTCACTTCTATCAATAAATCCTTTGGTTTCAAAGTTGTGAAATTTTTAGTTATGTAGCTTTCAAAATTCTTTAAATAATCTTGATAAAATGTTTGGTTTCCAGCATACAGTGGGTCTGAGCAAAAATTATTATGTGAATTGGTTAGAGTCTGTTATCGTTTCGGAGTATGGCTTTGCCATTGAAATGTTTTGCCTCAACCTTATCATATGCCAGCAATTATGTGAATTTTCATTTGTTTCGAGGTTTTACCTTGAAGTAATCTTTTAGCCTTGATATACCTTTGCTCCTTCAAACCTTTCTTAGTAGAGTATTGTGTATTAATTTGGAGAGTGTCTCTTTTCATTTAGTTTTTGATTAAATATTGAAAGTTTATGGTTTTCTTTTTTTTAAATTCATAGATTTTTCTTTGAGTCCCTTTGACTAAATGTATATATATGTGTTGGTTCTGGCTTCTTAAATTTTCTACGTTATGCTTGATAAGTAAGTGTTTTGGTTTGAGCCGGTGTATTTTTGATTGTTAAGTGTGAAATTCTTAGTTAAATGTTAGAATCCTATTTATGTATGAGTCCTAATCCTTATTGTTTTTTTTTCTTCATGTAACCCATCCTTGAGTCCCATTGGACTCCACTTCCTCGCATCTCTTTGAGTTGAGTCAAATCCCCAATGTTTTCAAGTCGGCCTCCGTCTTGTTCGGGTGAAAGGAGATTATGATACAAGTCCATGAGGTTGATATGCGGCCAGCACATAGTTGATATACCAATTGTATACACCGGTATACAACCTGGATGCAGAGATAAAAGTGTCGAAAAAGGGCCAAAAGTTGCAGCAGAGATTTAAATGGGCCAAAACCCAAAATTCTAATATTTATCTATTTGTATTTGGATGCTAACATTTATTTGTTTATTCTAACTTAATTAAATCCCCAAACGATGAACTATTTATGTTAATTTCAAAAATTGCTTATCTCGTTTATTTGTCTTATTTGTGAAAAATTACTTTTTATTTCAAATTAGTAACTTTTCTTAAAAAATAATCAAGTTTAGAAATTTTGAATCCTTCAAAACTTTTAACGTTTTTTAGTATTTTCAATATTTCGATCACTTGTTATTTATTTAAATTATTTCAAATGACTTAAATTTTTAAACACTTTATTTATTGTGGTTATTTTAAATTATTTGTCAAATTAGACATTTTTCGAAACCTACTCTTTAAACTAATTTTCAAATGGATTTTTATTTAAATAAGTTTTAAACATTTTAAATTATTTTTGAAAGTTAGTCAAATATTTTCTTAATCATCGGATAACCGCATGTTAGCGGCCATTTCAAGTGCGTAAAACCTTCTTGAAATGGAAATGTGAACTCGAACTCATTTCTCTGGGATTTTCAAAAGATTTTTCTGTTTAGACCTTTTAAAATTATTTTAACGGTTTTCTTGATTTTTCCTTAAAAATTAAGTGGCGACTCTCTTCTATTTTTCTTAAAGTCGATTTTTCTCAAAGTCTAAGTCGATTTTTCAAAAAAGCCGAACACATACTATAATTGGACTCGACAAACATTAACTAAAAAGTTGGTATTCTTACTTTGCATGAACTTAATTAGATGTCTAAATTACCTATAAGATTCATATTACCAAAAAAAAATGTTATTACAGCTCGTATTTCTTTTATTACAATAGGGACACGAAGAGTATTACTTGTAAAGTTTGTTATTACTACCTTTTACTAGCATTAATTAATTTGATTGTCTAATTAATTAGACAAAACATCATATTCTTTTATTATGTAAAGATTAGTTCAGTCTATGCATGTTAAGTGATTGTTTGTAATTATACAATTTGTTTCTGACAGGCCAAAGAGGCAAAAACTTTGTTTGTCATGGTCTAGATAGAGTTGCTCTTATTATATGTTGCTTCCTTTAGTTTAGTTATCGTATTATGTGTGATTGTTGCTGTTCATTTTTTTATTATCTTCAACGTGACTTTTTTCTATTGTATTTATCTCAAACGTGTTTTAATATGTTTTACTTGATCCAAGCGTCTATCAAAAACAACCTCTCTACACTGTCTATACATCACCTCACTTTGTGAGATTTCACCACCCTTCTCCGACCCCGTATGCAGAATTTAAGTTGTTATATTGGTCCCAATTTTTTGGCTATGCTTCACAAGATAGGGTAAGTGCAAGCTTTACTTTTTTTCTCCCACAAGGGAGTGTAAACTAAACCCACACCTATCCTCTTCAAGGCATATTATTGAGAATTCCTGATTTCTTGAAGCCATTGTCTTATAGAGGACAGATGCAAAAGAAAATACAAAGAACGGATTTAGCTCTTTCTAGCTGGTTTCGTATTTGTAAATGCTCAAGACATACATTTTCTGGAGTATTCAGTAAATAAATTTATGAGCAGCAAAGACTGATTTACCAACAGATCAAATCCTGAAAGCTCGCCACCCGCTCTCTTTAAGAGGTCAGCAACAAATTACATGATTGTACAGATACCAGAAGGAAGGGAGCACACTAATGTACTGCTTACACAGATCTATATCTCCACCAAAGATTTTTCCTCATAGCAAGCATCAGTCAAAATGTTATGCCGGCATCTTGAACTTTTACATTGTGTCCCAGGACCGAAGTTCAAAACGTAGTAGTGTGTAGCTGAGAGCATTCCGCATATAGCAGCTTTAAATAGTCTGCAAGCATGTTTTCTTATCATTGAGCTTTCTTTGACTAACCAGCTCGAACTTAAAAAGTTGAACAACTTGTTGTGGAAACCTATTCGGCTGCAACAGATTCCGTCCTCATCTCTCCAATTTCCTTCAACCCAAAATGAGGCTCGGATGGGAATACAAACACCGTAGAAGCTGCAACTGAAGGTTGAAAGCCAGCTGAATATCGTACTGAGGTCAATGTAATTTTAGGAAGCTGCTGAAAACCAGAGGCAAGCGGTACAAGCTTGTAACTAAGTATGTGCTCAGACTTTGGCAAAATAAAAGTCGTATCATTATGAGGCCCTGATAAAACAAAACTCTGTGAATCCGCTAAAGAGTGTTTGACCTCCTGAAGACACTGTGTTCTGTTAGTAATTTTGATGGAGTATGTAAACGGATTTCCAAGAATAGCATGAGGAGGACAATCTAGACCCACGATGAGTGGAGGTTGCTCCACATTTACATCAGGCAAACTGTGTTTCGTTAGAACTGCAGATGTGCTACAGGAAGCCAATCTTTCTCCATCTCCACGATCCCTTCTCCATCTCAAACACACAATACCCATGTTTAGCTTAGGAAGATTAACCTCGGGAGTGACAGCAAAGACCTGTTTAAATTCTTCTCCTGCCACAAGCAGCACGGGTTCTTCTGGGTCCTTACTCTTACTTTTCACATCACAGGTGCTAGCATCAACTGCCTCGATGGACATGGACAACAAGCGCAAAGGTACTTCTGTGCAGTTCTTAGCACTGACAACTAGCATACTTGTTTCATTCAAAGGCAGAGATGGTATTTGATCTGAATCGGAAGCTTGCTTGGTCTTTGACAGTAGCAGTGGTTCCCTTCGAAATGGCAACATAAAGCGATGGCTCATCACAACAGCAGTCTTACCTTCAATTTGCAAGCTTTTGTGAACATGAGCTCTCTGTGAGCTAAGTTCCGGATTTTGAGGAAAGTAACCCAGTGACACATAAAGCATGATAGGCTTAGGACGGTTCCATCTAATTTCTAATTTGCAGGACCATGACTCTCCCTCATCCAAAAATGGGACAGAAATCAATCCAAAAGAGGGCTGGATTTTTTGAATGTTCTCTGAATTAGCAAGATCTTCACATTCTCGTCCAGATATTCCAACAAGTTCTACATGAAGATTATCTGATGAAAAAGATTCTGCCTCCCTTGGACTAAGCAAGCCACCACCTCTTGTATCAACAAGGTTAATTTTCAATTCACCAGAGTGAACACTATGGCCCTTTGAGGTGATAATCACGGGAACAACAAAACTCTCTCCGACCAATGCAGGGCCAGACGAATCTAATTTTAGATCCACTTGTGGATCTGGTTCTTCAACTTGGACGGCCTTCTGACCAGAGAAAGCCAGACCAGGATCCTTCATTGGTATAGTTTGCATTATGTCTTCGAATTTCCAGAGGGGTAAATCACTCATGGAGGCAGGACTTTCAGCTCGGCAACAGATAGTAAAATGTTGACCCCATCTTGCAGTTACATATATACATTCCAGCTTTCCGCTTTGCTCTGCATCATTCAAACATTATCCCACTTTAAGGTGCAATAAAAAGGCATATTTTAATTAAAAACTGGGGTGGATATCAGAGTATTATATGTAAAATGGTATAATTCAGTATCTCCTCAGTGAAATACTCAATCTTGATCAATAGTGGTTGCACTGGATTTTTCTCACCTCAGAGAAGTCCGAGACAATGAGATTCACTCTCTCTCTTCTTGTTTATATAGGCAACAGAAGGACTGGCTTCTGGATAAGGCAGTAGAGTGGCAGTAGATTAAGCAATGGATTAAGTGTTTCTGTGTGGGTGGGATAATGTGTCACATTTGCTATAAGCTGATGACACACTAATTTCAGTGTGGGCAGGAGCTAGAATCAGAATTCAATGGAATGAGGTGGAATTTGGAAAGCCTAAACAGTGTGGTCCCTAACAACCAAATGGTAAAAAAATAGAGAAACCAAGAAAAATCAACCTGATGAGGGAGGCGCATAGTCAAGATACAAGATCAATATGGACATATTACACATCTGTCATGTGCACACCGGCAAGTGCAACTGAAAAGTCGGAAAGACTTCAGAGGAACTTCTTAGTTCTTATGGAACTCAAATGACGATATATTGGGACGTGGTCACATCTCAATTATGTAAGAAGGGCTCAGAGTAAAAGATTTGATGGTTATATCAGAGTGTTATTATGGAAGTTGCTTTTGAGGTTTGGGAACTAGAAATAGGCGTCATCGATGATTTCTTATTTAATTATTAGGGAGTACGTTCTGTCCATGAGACAAATATATACAGTTTGACGTGTGCTCCGATCAAACATGAAACAGTTCATGCTTGGAGTTGCAACAAATAAAAGTAAAGTAATCAGCTTACCAGGTTTCACGTCATATGTGAGCCGCAGCCATTTGTTTGTGCGTAGTTCCAGGGTGGGAGCTGTCTCCACTCGACGACCAGGCTGCAAACAGGATATTGCAGCTAAATGGGATCTTTGAGCGTTAACAATGACAAGGTTACACTCCGACTGATTAAATTGGATTTCTAATTGATCAATCTCAACGTTGAGAGGTAACTGAGATAGAAGGGAGAGGTTAATCACTGTTTCTGCACCAGGCTTAACTACTTGTTCATGAAAAGCAACTGAAGCAAGAAGTACTGCTCTGAGGGGACTGACGAGATCAATCTCAAGATAAAGGGGATTATCAGTTGTTACTTTGAGGCTTCTGTTTTCTTCAGTAGATGCACTTATTGATTCGCCTCTTATTACAGAAAACACTTCATTGTGTATTATTTCTCTCTGGGCAAGACTTGCAGGCCCAGCTGGCCCACAATCTCTTTGACCAGCCGCATGAGTAGATACTGGTAGAGCAGCCATTTCAAGAGAGTACTCAATGAAATCTTTCACAAGAGCAGTTTTCTTTGAGCATTCTCTAAGGTAACCCAAGACATTCCATAATAGAGTAACCCAGCCCTCCTGTCGATAAAGACTAGCAACATTCTCGAAAACTTCTTTGGCTTTTGTATATTCATCTACTGTGAAATATTCTCTAGCCATTTGGAAACCGCAGTAGGCAGCCATCCTAGAGGCTTTATCATTGTTGTAGGCTTCAAAAGTTTTTTTAAGGAGAGCAATAATTTCACAGGAGTCCTGCAATCTCTTTCCTTCAGCCAGAGCATAACGGGAATATTCTTCATCACTAAGACTGCAAATGTATACATGGAGAAAGTATGGAAAAGTAAGAAAACAAAAATTCCTGAACTAATTTACTTCAAGTAAATCACCACACTCACGATTGCATGATAAATGCGTCTCCAATCTCCAGTAGTTTTGCAAACTGACCAACATAAGCAGCAGCTATCACAGATTCGGCATCTCCATCAATGTCACCAGAAGTTTCAGACATAGATAGCGCAAGTTCGAGAGAAGAACTCTTTTCCTTCAAGTAATGAGCTGCTAGCTGTTTAAAGTAAAGCTAGATAAGCGAACATATGCATAGAGTCATATGATTCTTGAGCTATAAGGATAAAGCAGGTAAAGTAGTACATAAAGATTTAAGGTTCAGTTAAAGATCAGGCTTTAAGCAAAAATTAAAGATTACACATGGTTGCTGGCAGCTTGTTTGGAGAAAGCATGCCAAAATTGCTCCTTGGGGCCTAAAGTTGATGGATCTCATCTCCCCATTCATTGTCATCTTAGTGAGGAAATACGAGACAAAATCAAGAAACTAGGAGGTTATTTCACTAATAGTGGGCAAATATTCAACTGCATTTAGTCCGCTTTTGTCCAACAATGAGATGATTCTAACAAAGAACTGGTGAAACCTGCATCCACTATGGGAAAAAGCAGAGTATGGTGGAAAAGAAGTTACATATTACTTGGTTCTAGTTTCTCAAATTAAGACTCTTATATCTAATATTACTGCCAGGCAAATGGAAATGTCATTTGTATTTGATGTGGTGGAGTAGTTAGCTAGTAATGCCCACTTCCATATCCAGTTCAAAAGCAAAAATCTTTCAGGAAAGTTAAGGACTTGAGGACTGTTAGTATTTGTAACAACTGTCTATATGATGGGAACTTTTATGGGAAGATAATGACCAAGAAAGGTATCTGGATTATTGTAGAAAGTGGCTAAAGGTTATTTCCATCTTGCTCTTACATAGTTGTGATTTATTTTTTTTGATAACCAAGAAATTCCCGAGGGCCAATGGCAGACGATTCATAAGTCGGTGGATTATGGGTCCATTCCTCTACCCTTCTCCACTTATTTACTGGGCTTTTGTCTGTGGCAGAATTCAAACTCGTGATGTACGCCTGACCTACACATCACAAGCCGCGCTTTTACGACTAGACCAAAGCTCTTGAGGTTCTTACATAGTTGTGAATTAAGAACCTAATCTTTGTTCAACCTTAAGGAGCTTTACACTCACAATAAATTATCATCCACTTTTCCTACTTACTCTGGTGGGTGACATTCAAGAAAAGTAAATGTAATTTTCAAGATAGTTAAATCTTATCTCCATATGTATAACTCTAAAGGTGTGACATTACAGTAAAAAAGGTGACAACAGGAGAAGATATAGACTTAAAAATCACATCACAGGAGTTATCACAAAAGACTTCTTAATGAAATAATTGAAACAGTCTCAAAAGACTTGTATATTAGTGAAAGGACGAGTGCGAGATTTAGAAAACCACTAGTCTATGAGACTCCTAAAGGAAGGGTCCGAAAAGAGCAGAAAGGATACATAAGATTCATACGATGGACTCCAATTAATTTGATTGAGGCTTAATTGATCAGTCATTTGGGTTACTAATCAAACACGCTAACCACAATAAATGAATAGCTTGACAAGGAAGGTGTTCAAACCTGGAAGTAATAAGCTGAATGATATTCCCACTCAGTTGCTCTATCAGTAGCATCTGAAACCAAAGGGGAAACATGCTGAGCAGTGACAGAGCTCATCTCTAGTAATTCAGCAAATACTAGAAATTGCCGGCTTAACCATTCCCAGTGAAGGAAAACAACTTCTGGTGCTCCAACAAGCTTCCTGTAAGAAGCATAGTGCTGGCGGAACCAGGCAATTGCTTCAGCAAGTTTTCCGCCATGCAGCAACAACGTAGAAATCTTGAAATGCAATTGCTCTGCCACACTTTTGATCTCAATCAACCTTTGAATAGGAGGCAATCTAGTTGATGCTGCAACCATCTGTATCGTTTATAAGTCTCTATTTATATGAATCAAAAGATGCATAATAATGCAAAACATGTTTAGGCAACAATTTAAGGCTTCAAAGCAATTAATCTGCTACAACTAAGGCTATCTGCTAAGTTATTTCATATTTAATGATACTATTAGCGTAATCTTGTTCGTATACAAGTTGAAACTGGTAATTACAATTAATCACCCTTTTATGCAACTATTCTTTAAGAGAAGAAACATTAAGAAAGTAAATCAATGAAAACCTGTGCAACTATAATTAAACACGAGAAAAAAGACACTAATCTACTCTTCTACTGCGGTCAGCTATTCCCACTACATGGATGGAAATATACCCCTCTTGGTTACTTCTTTGGATTTTTATTTGGACAAGATAGTTCCTTTGGATTTTAAGGATAGTCAAATATAAAAGAAAAAGAAAGAACTCTCAAGCAATAAACTTGTTTCTGCTGAAACAGGCAAGCAAAGCTCTAACAGCTCAGATTTAATGGTTATAAGTGGACATGAGTGACCATACATCTATATGCACTTCAGACAGAAATACACCAACGCGTGGATGAGAAAGAAACAGAAAAAGTTCTCTCTTAAGTATCACCAATGAATCTCATCAACTTTATTAGCATTCACTCAAATGACCACACCCATGCAGAGTAAAGGATAAAGGGCTTCTCAGGAGCATTTTCTCTCTTCCAGTTATAGCCATTTGAAACTTTGACTACACTACAATCATCTTCCTAACAAAGAAATGAAAGAGCAAAAAGAAGCTAACACTCTGTTCTCTAGAGTTCTTTACATATCATCTCTTGATAATGCAGAGTACATCACCTTGTCAAAAATGCAGTAAGACTCAATCAAGAAGCAGTTTCGAAATTCTACAGGTCACGCAGACTACCATATATATACCTCTCGCACTGCATGATAGGCATCCTCATATAGCCGTAATGCTTCAATCCAATCTCTGCAAAATTCTGCATATACAGCAGCCTATCACAATGTTAACAAGAGCATAATCAGGACATAAGCAAAATTCCAATAATAATCAAGAAAACATGATAAAGGGCACAATAGCTAGTTTCTAGGTTAGTATTTAAATGATAAAAGGTGAAATAAAATATAACGTTGTATTATACCAAGATGGTTAGGTAATGTGGAAATCATACTACAAGGACAACCCATATTGAACTTCAAAGGGAACCCTTACTTTGAAACAGCATCGAATATTCAGCTCAGCAGAATGAAAATTTTTCTTTTCGAGTCGTGCTTTAATTCTTCTTACTTCATCCTTGTAATAAGAAGTAGCTAATTCTGAAAATGTGCTCCCCAACCTGCAATAGGCATCTCAAATAACATACACCGCCGGGTTCTGTAACTCAAATTAAGCTATTGTATGAGAAAATAACTCCATGCCTGATCAAGGACTGTTGAAGTTCTGATTCACTTGGAACAAAAATGATAAGATACTTGGAGTCCAGTTCTGCACGCTTTCGGAGAGCAATCATACGGTCTTCACTTAAATCATCTGTTTAAAACAAAACATCACAAGTGGGTCAAATCCTCAAATTGTGAGAAGATGGGAGAAGAATAGGAAAAGATTGACATAGGGAAAGACCTCCAACCAAGAAAGAAAAGGGAGCAAGTAAAACTTAGTTTAATCATTCAACTCGTTCTTTATCCAAATTTCATTCATCTCTCTGTTTCAAACACCAGTTGCGGGGAAATAAAAATTACAACCCATAATTGGTATATTCCAGTAATGAGAAAACCCACAAGCCTGAGTCCCTCTGAATGTAATAAATATAATTGCACCAAACTAATTCATTTGCTTCAACTGTGAATTTCATACGTCAAGTCAATCATATCTGAATGTAGATTAGAAGTTTAACCTAGCAATCAAGCGAACAGCTAAGGTATTGGAAGTCAATTAAGAATTTCCAAGATGAAACCCAAATTGGATCAAGTGTCAAAGTATATTCCTGTTCTTTTAAAACTCTTCCACATGAAAGCGTGTGAGTTAATAATTTGTGATTAAATGGCACACAGTCTGATCATGAAAGAAATCCAGAGACAGATAGATAGATCATAGACAGAGGAATTTATAAAAGACTCACCCTTTGAATTTGACGGAGCAACCACCACCACGACCAATTTAACGTTCCTTCCTCGTAATACACCTCTGTTCATTCAGCACGGGATCTTAAGCAACTCTTTTAACGAGTATATGTCTAAAAATCAGTATACTGGGAAATGTTTTTCCCTAACTAGTGGAGGAAGGAAACACTAGAAATGATCGAAATACTACATATTTGTGATGGAAAGTAATTTCCTCCATATCAGAGGCATTGCGATGAGTAATTGGAAAAGGAGAAAAGAATCGTACTTGAGGTTTTCAAGATCGGTGCAGACCTGAAGCCACTGAGCGGGATCGCCGGAGACGTGATCGGAGCTAAAGAGAGCGGCTACAACAGCCGGAACTCTAGTCCGATGTTTGAGAAGCCAATCTTTCTTTAGGATTCCGGCGACAGGTGGAGGCGGAACAGAAGCATCCTTAGAAGGCTTAGCGAAAATGGAGATCTTTGAGAAATCAGGCAATGCGAGAGCATTTATAGGCGGCTGCTGAGAGTGAAGGTGAGTTGTGATTGAAGCGTGAAGCTCTGGACATCCTACAAGAGATACTAATGCTACCGGCGGAGTTCGCAGTTCTTCTGGGTACTCCTCCATTGCTTTCAATGCTCCGATTCTGGAAAATGATTTCAGAGCAGAATTAGAGGCAAATTGATGAGATCTTGGGGAGAGATGTCGGACCGGGTTTGGGGACTCCGGCTGGGTTTGACTCGCGTTGATTGCAGTTGGGACTTGGGACCTTGGGATTAAGATGGATTCCTGACTTGGGCCGATCCATGTAAACCGAACCCAGCCCAATGAACTCCAAGTCTCTTCGTCTTTAACTCTCACGGGTCGTTTGGTTTGGATGCAAGTTATGATGAGATTAATTATATTGAGATAAGTTATGATGAAATTATTTATGCTGAGAGTAATTTTTATTATTTGTTTGGTTTGTCATATTCAAAATATTATTCATTGCATAATTTCTAAGAATATGTTGTTTGTTTACAAAAATACTTGCACCTTATTTAGTTTTTTTTTTTAAATATATTTTCTTTGCAAGTTTTAACTATTCATTTTTAAAATAAAACTTTCAACTTATTTAACATAAATAAATTTATATATGCATTTTCATGATTATGTCGTGTGTTATTAAAAATTAAACTTTAATATATTTAACTTAAAAACAAAATGTCCATCTTATTTAGCTTTAAATAAAATTTTCATCT
>JBCEWC010018064.1:0-12158 GCA_038996855.1 Solanum aculeatissimum
ACAAGAATGTGATCACATAATGTCTATGATATGGCTCTTTGATCAACCATGGGTGTTTACTCCAATATGATATGATATGATATGACAAGTATGGATCTACTTTTATGCATGAAGTTTGACATGAAAGTGAATTTGGCGTTTAAGTCCAAGTATGCATGGTTTGATGTTCAAGTGTCAAGTATACATTTAAAAGAATGTATATGTATACGTATTCTTGTGGGATGATGACTTAGTACCGAGAAGGATTGGAGTAGTAAGTGGGCTATACTCAAGGGTCCCACTCCTTTCCTGAAACTATATGCCAACGTAGGTTTGCTACCGAAATGGGAGACCCGTAAGGTATGCTGTGCTATGATATGATATGGTATGTTATGTAAATCCTTCCGAAATAACCGGGTAGTAAGGAAGGTGGTCATCACGCCGAAATGGGAGGCCCGTAAGGTGTGGTGTAGATTACTTTTGGCAAGTAATCTTCTCCAATCCGATGGGAGGCCTCATCAGGAAAGTTCATATTGTAGCTCACATGAGTTTGGATGTCGGTTATGGTCACATCACCTCTATACTATAAGCATTAAGGAATCTCATGCATCATGGTTATCATGGCATATTGATATATTATTCTTCCTTATATTCTATATCTATGTATGTGCCCTTGTCATCTAGGTTGTCTATAGGTTCATGTGCATATACATTTGCATGCCTGTATATTTAGTGCTTTATTATGGTAACCCATACTCTTTATCTATATGTTTTAATAATGTAGGGACCGGTGATGACCTCTATCTCCCATTGGGCGAGGAGTGACATCTTTGAAGCTATTTACTTGTGGTGAGCCCTTTTGTTCAAGGGTAACAACTACTTTCTATCTTCCTTGTATCCATTTTATTTTCCTTGCTTTATAACTTGAGGGTGAGCCCGGATTATGTCGAGGCCCCGCTCTATCTTTTGTAGAGGCTATGTTGGACATGTTAGACTCTTGCATGTTGTATTATGTTTTGATAAGAGTTATGACTATTGAGATTTAGTTATGAGAATGATGCCTCGATTATACTTATGATTATGTTTTGGACTCCTGAATGTTGGGAATGTGCTTATGTGGAAAACTCCCTAAGCCGGTATGCGCCCATAGCTTGAGCCCTACATACCCGCCCCTTAACAATACTTGTTATGTGCTATGTGATCCATGTTCATCCCATTACCGGCAACATCCCTATAGCTTGAGTCTAAAGCCCCGTTCTCCCTAGAACTATGTGCTATGTGTTTACTCTTCCGCGCTTCCGAACCAATAATGTGAGTAATGATGTTATGATGGTTCCATCGAGGACTTTCAGGTTCTCCTTCGCCATGTCACATCTAGGACCCACTTCCAGGTCGTCACAGGTGGCATGATCTAAATTAGAAAAAAAGAATTTTTTTAGGAAAAAGGGTACCTTAGTCTGAATTTGTAGCACGACATAGAGCATGAGAGTGAATCATTTTCTAAAATGTCTCATAGCTTCATAGTTGTGGCGCGCTTCACAACCATTAACAAGACTCTACTTGACCTTGTGTGTTGGATTTTCGAAGACTATTTGCAAACCTAGTGTTTTGATACCAAGCTTGTTACAACCCAAGCCTAGGTCCTAGACATGACACAGTAAATGGGAAACCCAAAGGCAAACCAAACAAGCCTCTTAACATATCATTTGCACATCCTTGGTTGCGAAAGAAAAATCAACCAATCAAGCAAGTAAAAAATAATTCTAAGGGAAAAGGGACTTTGGACTCAAGCTATGGGAATGTTGCTAGGACTTGGGACTTCCATCCTATCATCAACAAATATCATCACATAGAAGAGAGTAGGGACGAAGGGAAATCTTGCAAAATCACATAAGTAACGGGAGTCACGCCTAATACATACATTTTCCATATCCAACAACACGTCTAATATTAATGGAACGGGGGCCAAGACATCTCCTGGGCTCACTCTCTAAGAGAAGTATCCAAAACATACAAGTCTGAATTAAAGCATAAAAGTGAAGTGGATATTGTCGTCGAAGTAGAGGACTCACCAATAGCAATCTTCAAGTAATCCGGCTAGCCACGTGGAGGATGATGGATAGGAGTTCATATTCCTACATGGTTAGATCATGTAGGAAAAAGTATGAGTTAGTACTTGGAGTGTACTAGTATGCAGGGTGAAATACAACCAAAGAAAGTAAGCCATGATAATTGAGATACATACTCATGATCAATAGACATAAGCTCAATATAACATGTAAAATATTATCTTTACATGCACAAGCATGGAGATAATCAAACTTGCATAACATAATATACATATGTGGGAGGAGACCCTAACCGACATATAAGACCAAGCGAGCTACTACTTGGAATTCTAATGCTTAACTCCTTACTGGAAAAGGAGTGGTCTACTTGCCAAGGTAAATGAAACTTAACCCTACATAGTGGGTAGCTTGACCTAGTTGGATCCACTAGTAAAACCCATTTAGGGAAAAAAGCATAACATGAACGTATGGTGCTACATAGTTAAGAGACCAAGACTTTATATAAGGACATTTTGGGTTGAGCCCCCACCTTAAGTCTCTTTGGGTACTAATTCTAATCCTATAGAATATTTGACATAATCATAATTTAATCTTAACTTGAATAGCATGGAGAAACATAGCAACATGATAAGAGTAGCTCATTCACATACTTGACCCCTACAGGTGAGTGTATACCTTATACTAGAGGGTAAAAAAATTCATAAGCTTGACCCCTTTTAGTGTCGTAGCTTTCCACATCAGGGTAGGGCTTGCAATATACTTGACCCCTTCTAGTGAGAATTAGTTGCACATAAGGATAAAACACTTATCATACTTAACCCCTTCATGTAGGCAACATTTATTCACAAGAGGGTGGAAAAAAACATAAGATCTCAACATCTTACTTAGAAATCATAGGAACTTTACGTGAGTTCAATGCATACTTAGGAGCCCATGATTTATCATATCATCCAATAACATTTCATTAACATGAAAATCTTTGTCATGATAATATAGTCAAACATAGTTGGTAGATGTACATGTACTTAAAATCATGCAATTCAAGAGTGTGAGACCTTGAGAATGTAAAATAAATTCATCTGGAAGATGCTCAATCAACTCGCCAACCTTATAGTAGAAACCCCCATCTTAGGTATCATGAAATCCACCTTATATTTACAATCTTTCATAGATTACATCATGCATAGTTTCAATAGATATGAATCAACTCATGAAATATGCCTTTAATTGGTATTCATGCTTAACCATCAATACTTAAAGAATCCAAACATGAGCCATGTATATAATGCATAAAATAGACCCTTATGAAGTGCATATTAATAATCTCATATATAAGAGTTCATAAAATACTTTCATGAAGTTGCAGAAGAAGTTGGTTGGACTTGTAAGAAGGAAGATCCCCATAATCAAACCCACATACCTTAATAATTTAATGGAGAAAAATCTGGCTAGGTGATGAATATCTAAAACCCTAATTTGGGAATACTTGCTTGAGATCTTGAAAGAGGCTTTAGGACTTAGGATATATTGGAATGTAAAGGCATTGAATACTTTACGGTTGAAAATGATGATAATAGCCATTTGAAGGGTAAAACGACAAAGTTTAAGATTTAATTAATAAGAAATATCGAATTTTCCCCTTATAAATATCCTATCGAAAGGGACCCTGAGATTTTGTGCATGGGCCATGGTCCATTCTATGGGTCATAGAAAGGGTTTTGTCTGATACCACCTTTAAACTTTCAGAGAATGTTCCCTGATCCACAAATCCATGGCACGACCTATGGCTCATAGAAGATTCTATGAGTCATCTAATACGTTGTCGATCAAGTTCCTGAAGAACCCCTATTTCACCTAGTCTGTCCCTCATTGTACGAACAATATTTACTACACGTGAAATAACATATGACCCATAAAAACTTTCATACGAAGTTGATCCTCAAAATTGAGCTACTGGAAATGTTCACAAACTACTGCATGACTCGTACTTCGATCTACAACTCGGAAACCCTTTCGAAATAATGGTACTTCAGAAAATTTTTCAAGCTCTTTTCTTGGACTTTTATACTCCTCTTGAGTGGTATCTTACAATAGAGTCATTCCCAACTAAGTCCAAGTATAACATAACCCCATCAACCACAAATGCGTAGAATCAACATAGGCGACGAGAATTATAGCATAGGCAGCCTATATAATCCAACCCAGTAGAATTGTCTATACTAAAACCCAACCACTGTACAACATATAATCAATAAATAGTCTCATAAACAACATATCCCAATAGCATTAGGTTACTCACACTCACATATATACGATTTAAGTCAGGACATATGCCTATCCCATGGCATTACCCCATATTCGGCCTTTGCCAGACCCCTTCTCTGTGTAAAGCCACTCATAGGGGAACATCGGTGTAACCTAAGCTAAGGCCCAAGAAGATAACCAATTAGATGTATGTCACCTACCCAAAATTATATCACAGCCCAATGGCTAAAAAGGATTCCTCCTAAGGCAACCATGTGCCGACCCGCTGATAAAGTGCCCTTCTCTAAACGGGGTGCCAATCCTTAATACCAACCCACAGAGCTAGTTTATTATCATAGATAGCCTTGGGAAGCCCATAGAATACAACCTACACTCGCTAACAGGGTCACACTTTTGTCTCTAACTTGCTAGTGGCTCAGTAGCAACACATCTTGTATCATAGGTCACAAGGCTCCTTTAGGAGGGCAACTATAATCGTTCCCACAACATGGTATATTTCTCAAGTCATTAGCCAATGACACAAGTACATAATGGATAACAACAGTATACAAGATCATATAAGTCATAGGGCAACACATAATCATGTTTAATAGGGAAATGTTACCACAATCTAGGCGGCCACAAGTACTCAAAATAGATATAAATAGCCACCTACACATGAAATTAGGCATCAAGCATAGTGTACATACTTGTCACATGTTCTCATCCCAAGCTAGCCTCCTTCAGGACCTGTCGTGGTCAAATAGTGTCAAGAGTCAGCAAAAAGAGCACCTATAGCTAACACAACCCTTCATACCAAAACTACAATCCTATGCCATCATTTGTGTATATATATACACAGAGCACACCCGACCATATACGACACATATTCAATAATTGAACCCAAACATAAAACATTTCTACACATTTTGTCATGACCCGGAAGGGGGGCCTAGATGTGACATGGCGAAAAAAACCCGAAAGTCTTCGATCATGCCATCATAGAATCATTACACACATCATCAGTTTGGAAGCACGGAAAAGTAAACACATAACACATAATTCTAAAGAAAACGGGGCTTTGGACTCAAGCTATGGGGATGTTGCCGGGAGTGGGATGAGTATGAATCACATAGCACATAACAAGTATTTCTAAGGGGCGAGTAAGTACGACTCAAACTATGGGGGCATACCGGGTTAGGGGACCTTCCAAATAAGCACATTCCCAATATTCACAAGCCCATAAATATAATCATAAGCATAATCAAAACATCATTTCCATAAACACATCCTAATAGTCATAACATCCCAAATAAACATAATACAATGTGCAAGAGTCTAACATGTCCAACATAGCCTCAACATAGATAAAATGTGGCCGCGACATAATCCGGGCTCACCCTCAAGTCATAAAGAAAGAAAGTAAAACAATACAAGCAAGAGGAAAGTAGATATTGCCCTTGAACAAAGGGCTCATTACCAACAATTAGCTTCAAGGAGATCATTCATCGTTCAACAGTAGATAAAGATCGTCACCGGTCCCTACATGGTTAGAACATGCAGAAAAACAGTATGGGTTAGCATATTAAAGCACTAAGTATGTGGGCATGCAAATGCGTGTGCATATGAGCCTATAACAACCTACATGACAAGGGCACATACATAGAATAGAATATAAGAAAGAATAATATATCGATATGCCATGATGACCATGATGCATGAAATGCCATAATACTTATAGTATAGAGGGGATGGAACTATAACTAACATCCAAACTCATGTTAGCTACAGCAAGAGCTTTCCCGATGAGGCCTCCCATCGGATCGGAGAAGATTACTTGCCAAAGGTAATCTACAGCACACCTTACGGGCCTCCCGTTACGGTGTGATGTCCACCTTCCTTACGACCCTGCCATTTCAGAAGGATTTACATAACATAGCATATCATATCATATCATATCAAAGCATACCTTACGACCCTCCCATTTCGATAGCAATCTATGTTGGCACATAGTTTCGGGAAAAGAGTGGGACACTTGGGGATAGCCCACTTACTACTCCAATCCTTCTTGGTACTAAGTCATCATCCCACAATAATATATATACATATACATGCTTTAAAATGGAAACTTGATACTTGAACATCAAATCATGCATACTTGGGCTTAAAAGCCAAATCACTTTCATTACTCTTATGCATACTTAACAAGAGTCAACCACATTTCATAATCATGCTTCATTGGGCTAAAAAGCTAAATACACTTTCATGTCAAACTTCATGCATAAGAGTAGATCCATACTTGTCATATCATATCATATTGCTGTAAACACCCATGTTCCTCAAAGAGCCATATCATAGATATTATATGATCACATTCTTGTCATAACTCATAGTTGCTCAAAATCATAGTCATAAACATATTTGGGACTTAGCCCACATCAAAACCTTCATGAAAATCCATGATCATGCGTGCATATTCCATAAGTAGTAATGAGAATAGCATGGGCACTAGAATTCATACTTTAAATTCAAATCAAGAGTAGTCCTTAAGAAATTCAAGTTAAATCAACACTTAAACCATCTTTAAAACACTACCCATGCATAGGGGACATGAATAACTTGACCTTTATCAAATCCATTGAAACTTCATAGAATTCAAACTTAAATCAACTCTAAATCACCTAGATTCTACAGCCCACAACTCAATTCAATTAAATACTTCAAAATTTAATGAACCCAACATTAAAGAAAGCTTAAAATCATAATTTAAATAGGAGGGTTCTTGGGTCTTCATGGATGAAAAGGAATCCCTGAATCAATTCCACATACCTTGAAATTAGTCAAGAGAATTGGATGATTTTGCAAAAAAGATGATTTTTCCCAAATTTCTTTAAGCTTTCATCAATGGACGTCAAGAGGATTGAGAGAATTTTGGAATGAATTGAAGAGTGGTAGAATGGATGAAAAGGGATTACGGTTTGATTTAGGGGAGTTAGGAGACTTAGAAATTTTAAAGGGGCATAGGATCTAATTAAATTATGACTTAACCATTAGTGAAATAGACTAGATCACTAAAAATAGTGACTCACAGAAGGCCTACAGTGGTTGTCTACAGGTTCACGGACCGTGAACCTTTCCATGAGGCTTCATTTGCCCTAGGCTTCAGCTTGAACTCTCGAGGGACTTTTTGGATCACTTCACGTGGGGCCTCACAGACCGTGTAGCAGCACAGGGACCATTTGCTGGTCTGTGGAGCATCACTTGGTCTGGAGTCCAGCCCCAAACCTTAGCCAACTCTCTGGATCACTTTACGGGACACCTCACGGGCCGTGAAGGGTCACACGAATCGTTATGTAGTCTATGGGACCAAACTTGGTCCATGTTTTGGACCCTAACCTCTAGGAGCACTCTGGACCAACCCACGAGCACCCCCACGGACCGTAGTCAACCAAACGGTCCGTGGTCCCACCCTTAGACCCTATTCCGAAACCCTTTTCCAGCATACTTCCAATTACGGGCAGTCTCACTGCAAGGGCCATAACTTTGACGTCCAAACATTGAATTGAGTGAAACCTATTGCATTGCGAAGATAACTCAAAGAGCTTCAATTTGATATAAAGCATACAACACAGTTCATAGCATAACAAAAGACATGGCCTCTCAAATTCAGTGCTTCCTAAACAGCTTTACAACCTTCCACCAAAACAATTCCCTTGAATCCGGCCACTTAAATACAACCCATGGCTACCAAAATTCAACCATGACCTGCTCAACACTAACCTTGACCAACCATTATGGAATTTTAAAATTTTCGGATCGTTACATCATCTTCCCCTTGGGAACATTCATCCTCGAATGAGCTAAACTTACAACTTGAGGACAACAATCAAACAAGAGACATTTTAATCAAAACATACAACGGATCATGTATCATTTCAAAAAGTCTTTCAAAACTTGTGTCAAAACATCACTTAAATTATTTTCGTGTTCATGTATGCATGCAATGTCATGAAACTCAAGAATTTAAAGATGTAGGACCATACAAGTGTAGAACCTAGTACCTTAGGCTTGAGTAGATTGGAAGAGATAGGGATATCGCTCCATCATGTCCAACTCTGCTTCCCACGTCACACTCTCCACGTCATGGTATCTCCAATGAACCTTGACCGAAGCTACATCCTTGTTGTGAAGCTGCTTCACTTGCCTATCAAAAATTTCAACCGACACCTCTCCATAGGAAATATTCTCCTCAACCGTCACACTTTCCAAGGGTGTGATTACGTTAGGATCACCAAACAACTTCCTCAACACAGACACATGGAATACCGGATGAATGGAGTTCATGTCCAAAGGCAAATCCAACCTATAAGCCATATTGCCAAATGAAAGCTATTGTTGTAGGCAAACTCAATGAGAGATAGATGATCATCCCAATTCCTTTTGAATTCCAACACACAATCCCTTAACATGTCCTTCAAGGTTTGAATTGTTCTTTCGGCTTGCCCATTAGTTTGAGGATGAAATGCGGTGCTCAACTTGATTTTTGTACCGAGTCCCTTTTGAAAGGACTTCCAAAGATGTAAAGTGAATTGAGTACCATCATCCGATTTGATAGACCTCGGTATACCATGCAATCTTACCAACTCCCTAATATATACCTTAGCATACTCCTCAGCACCATAGGTAGTCTTAGCCGATAAGAAGTTAACCGACTTAGTCATTCTATCAACCACAACCCATATGGAATCAAATTGTCTATGAGTACGAGGTAACCCAACAATAAAATCCATGTTCACATCTTCCCACTTCCAAGTAGGAATTTTAATGTTTGTGTCAAACCACCAGGCCTCCAATGTTCCACTTTTACTTGTTGGCAATTAGGAAATTCCGACACTAACTTGTCTATGTCCTTCTTCATACCATGCAACCAATATAAATCTCTCAAATCTCAGTGCATTTTGGTAGATAAAGGATGAATAGAATATTGAGAATTATGATCCTCTTTCATGATCATCTCCTTTAAACCATCAACATCCGGAACACACAAACGGTCTTGGTACCGTAGCACACCATCTCCCCCTTGGGTGAAAACCTCAATCTTTCCATCGGCCACCAACTTCTTCTACTCTACCAAGGAAGGATCTAGGTCCTGTTTCGCCTTAACATCAACTACCAAGGAAGACCCGGATCCACCTTGAACAATAATTTCACCATTGTTGGATTCGGCCAACCTCACACCCAACCTAGACAAATGGTTCACATCTTTTACTATCTTCTTTTTCCCTTCTTCCACATGAGTCACACTTCCGATAGAGAGCCTACTAAGGGCATCCGCCACAACATTAGCTTTGCCGAGGTGATAAAGTACACTCATATCATAATCCTTAAGGAGTTTCAACCATCTTCTTTGCCTCAAATTAAGGTCCCTTTGGGTGAACACATATTGCAAACTCTTGTGATCGGTGAAGATATCTACATGAACCCTATACAAATAATGTCACCAAATTTTAAAGGCAAATACCACCGCCGCCAATTCAAGATCATGGATTGGATAATTTTTTTCACGCACTTCCAATTGTCAGGACGCATAAGCTATCACCTTACTATGTTGGATAATCGCACAACCCAAACCAATACGCGACACAACACAATATACCACAAACGTATCTAACCCATTCGGTTAAGTTAAAATCAGAGCCGATGTAAGTCGGTCCTTCAATGTTTGAAAATGCTTTTCACATTCATTTTACCACACAAATTTAGCCTTATTTTGAGTCAACTTAGTCAATGGAGATGCTATAGAGGAAAACCCTTCAACAAACCTTCTATAATAGCTGGCCAAACCAAGGAAGCTTCGAATATCCGAAGGAGTCAACGGTCTAGGCCAATCCTTCACCACTTTAGTTTTATTAGGATCCACCTTAATGCCATCATCGAACACCACATGACCAAGGAAATAAACTTCTCCCAACCAAAACTCACACTAGCTAAACTTGACATACAATTGCTTTTCCCTCAACGTTTGAAGCACCAATCTCAAGTGAGCCATATGCTTTTGCTCACTACGGGAGTAAATCAAGATGTCATCAATGAAGACTACCGCAAAATTATAAAGGAACGGTTTTAATACCTAATTCATAAGATCCATAAATACCCCGGAGCATTAGTCAACTCAAATGACATCACCACAAACTCAAAGTGACCATAATGAGTCCGAAAGGCTGTCTTGGGAATGTCACACTCCCTCACCTTCAATTGGTGATAGCCCGAATGAAGATCTATTTTGGATAAGTGAGTAGTTCCTTGAAGTTGGTCAAATAAATAATCAGTTCTAGGTAACGGGTACTTATTTCTAACGGTCAGCTTGTTCAAATATCGATAATCAATACACATTCGGAGCAAACCATCCTTCTTTCTCACAAACAACACGGGATCACCCCAAGGTGAGATACTTGGCCTAATATACCCCTTTTATAGCAAGTCTTTCAATTGATCTTTCAACTTCTTCAATTTCATCGGGTCCATGTGATAAGGAGGAATAGAAATATGTTAAGTGTCTGGAAGGAGATCTATGCCAAAATCTATTTTTCTATCAGGAGGAATACTGGGCAAGTCCTCAGAAAATACATCGAGACACTCATTAACCACCAAACCAATTCAATCTTAGGTGACATACCCTCCACATCTCTAACCCGAAATAAACTTGTGCATTCTTGCACGGGGATCCGCTACAAGCATAGGGGCATATTTGGAAAGCTTAGTAAATTTGAGAGCATAATCCCTCACGGTCATACCACCTTGTCGAAGATTGATGAAGTCAACCACTTTAGCTTCTCTAAGCTCAAGAGGAAAGAACTGGTCAAGGAAGACCATTTTGAACTCTTCCTACCCAACCTTGACATCAACCATCCTCTCAACTAGCCATTGGTTATACCACACTTGGACCACATCCTTCAATTGATATGCAACAAAGTCGGGTTTCTCTTCCAAACTCACCCCCATTAGGGTCAACACCTTAGTGAGTTCATTAATGAACTCTTGAGCATCGTTATATAATTTTGAGCCATAGAACTCCAAAGGATTCATCCGGGTGAAATCCCTCACCCTAGAATCTAGAGTACCAACATTCACGAGATTGATTGGCCCTGATTGGTTAGCCACTGCTTGGGCCAACATAGACACCACATTGTTGAACTCGACGTGGGTCACTTGTTTCTCTATCGATGCCTGAGCGACTTGTTCCTCAAATTCTGGATCTTGATGAGGGAAGGAAGCTCTTCTAGGAGGCATGTTCTGAATGTGCGATAAGAGTACCAAGAGTTTAGAACATTTATCATAACAAATCATGACATGACATAAGAAAGAAATGAAATGAGATAAATTCCTAAAATGTCATCATAGCCTCTTGTTCATAGGCATGGCGTGCATCACACCCATGAACAAGACTCTAATTGATGCAGCATATTGGACTCTGAGGATCATTTACAAACCTAGGGCTCTAATATCATCTTCGTCACGACCTAAAAGTGAAGCCTAGATGTGACATGGAGAAGGAGAACCCCAAAGTCCTCAATCAAGCCATCATAGCATCATTTCACACATCATCAATTCGAAAGCGTGGAAAAGTGAACACATAACACATAATTCTAAGGGAAACGGGGCATTAGACTCAAGATATGGGGATGTTACCTAGAATGAGATGAGTATGAATCACATAACACATAGCAAGTATTTCTAAGGGGTGGGTAAGTAGGACTCAAGCTATGGAGGCATACCGGGTTAGAGGACCTTCCACATAAGCACATTCCCAACATTCACAAGCCCATAAACATAATCATAAGCATAATCAGAACATCATTTCCATAA
>JBCEWC010018065.1:0-12157 GCA_038996855.1 Solanum aculeatissimum
TTTTATAATTAATTTGATAATAGATAGTAATTAGTAAAGAGAATTGAGAATTTGAGAGAATTGAGATTTGAGAGAATTTTGACGAAAAAATATGTAAAGGGATGGGGGTATTTATAGTTGAAAATTAGGGCGTTATTTAAAAAAATTAATTAAAAAATTGAAAGAAGTCGTTCAACGGCTCTTTCACTTTGAAATATTATGATTTGGTTGTTGGGGGCCCCACACCCCAACGGTCCAATCCAGTTTTATATAAAAACAATTTTTAATAAATCGATAATTATCGGACCGGAACCGGTATATCAGAACCGGTAATTACTAGCACCTACTACCCCTCTCTTCCCGTTACCCCTATCGGTCCCCCTACCTGGTATGTATCGAGACTCTATCGAATCGGCACCGAAATAGGTACTTTACCGGGATGGAATCGGACCGGTACCGATAGGTCCCGGTTCCGTTGCCACCCATAGTTGGGATTCATGTTTTGCGGTACCGCATGACTGACCCTACTCAAGGCATCCTTTTATCCAACTCGCCAAATTTTTCTATTTCTACTTTCTCAAATTTTTACTGGGCAGCTTGTGCTCTTGCACGAAAATTAGTTACTGATTTTTTCATCTCTCTGGGTGGGTGGTCGTGTCTCTTGGAAGAGTAAAAAGCAATCCACTATCTCTCTTTCTTCTGCGAAGCTGAATGTAGGGCCCTTTGAAATATTGTTGTTGAATTTTCATGGCTCAGTCGCTTACTTGGTGACCTTGGTTTACCCATCTTTGCTCCCATCCTAGTGTATTGCAACAATCAGCGCGCTCTTCACATTACCAAAAATCCTGTTTTTCATGAGTACACGAAACACATCAACATTGATTGTCATTTTGTTCGTGAATGCTTTACTTATGGGCTTGTTTCTCTGTATTTTATTCCTACAGGTGGCCAACTTGCTAATCTTTTCACCAAGTCTCTTTATGGTACTGCTCAAAGGGATCTCTTGTCCAAGTTGGGTGTGATTTTCCCCTCCAGCTTGAGGGGGGGTGTTAACAATAGTCAAAGAAGCCCAACTAATGATTCACTGAATCAGGCCCAAGCCCAACAATTTGACCCAACTTAGCTCATTTGATAGTTATGCATTGTATATATTTTTACATTTTCAGTACATATGGATATATAGAATATTAAGAATACATAATCTAAAGATTTTTTTCTTTCCAGCTTCTCTCTCTACTCATTCTTCTACATGAACAAAGATCACCTTAGCTTCATTTTTTATTCAAGATTTTCTCAATCCAACAAAACATGCTCAATAATCCTATGCATTATATCATTTTTCTTTGTAGTTTTGGTAATTACAAAGCTGATAGAACACTTAGGAATTTCTATTTATCATATTCCTTGTTCGTTTGTGTTTTATCTAAAAATATCACTTATAATTTATATTTGTATTCAATATTTGGGAAAACATAGTTGTTTCCTAGGCTATGTATTGCCCATTATATGCCCCAGGTTCTCTTCATACTTCTAAGGTTGTCGTTTTACAACAACAACACTGTCACAATCCAAACTCCGGGTGTGATGACACTCACCTGTCCCACGAAGGCGAGTCAGTCCAAAATCCAACAACTTATCAATAATAACAAAAGCGAAAGTCTAAAATATAAATAAGCGGAAGAAATCATAATACAACTATCCCAAGAATCGGTGTCACATGATAAGCCTGTAAATGTAGAATACTCAAAAGAAATGCAAGTCATAAATGTCTAGTCCTCAAATAGAAAAAAACATAGGATGGAATCCTCAAAGTCCTACTGAAGACATAAGCAGATACCTCAAAATAAATCTGGAAGCTCGAATTCAAAAGAGAAAAATCTAGCAAAATGGACCGAGCTCGAAACCTATAAAAAATGTAGTAAGGGGCTAGCACCAAACAACAGGGTACTCAGGAAAATGGAAGTAACCAAAAGTAAAGGAATGAAGAACACAAGTAACTCCTCAAATCCCAACCACAATCCGTCGAACTACAAATCTGCACTCAGAAAAGTCCCAACATAATAGAATATATAGATCCTAGTAATATATATATACTCATCATCTGGCATGATATTTCGATACATAAGTACACAAGTAGATCCAACACTTACTCTCAATCAGGGATAAGATAAGTATACAACATACAACATCAACCAAATATAATATGAAATGAAGTGAATACCATGAGATGTATATCATGCAATGCAATTTCAAACAGTCGTGATGCATGTCTGTCCTAAAATAGACATTCGCTGATCAGATATGGTTATCTGCCTAAGTCAGAACCCATGGGGATCGCACATGGATCGTGTATCAGTGATCATGATCGGTAATGTCATTGGCTCATGTCACCGGGGCCAAAACCATTTTCCTTTAGCCTTTCATCTCCTTTCTTTCTTTTTCTAGTCGGAATCATTTCCCTTCGACTTTTCATCAATAGTAGATCACCAAGAAATAAATAATAATGTAAATTAATCTTGTTCAAGGAGATGAAATATGTACGATGTTCATATATATATGTAAATTATGTATCTCAACATTAGAACTCAATAAATTCTCAAGTGTTTCAACATCACCACAGTGTCAATATATCAATCATATCACAATATAAGGACCATCCCGATATCCATATCGAATGATTCACAAGATTTCAAATACACAATTAATTGATAGTCAATAAGACACCATATGAACTGTTCTTTCATTCAACATATCATGATCAAGCCTATGATAATGCAATTTTATCCTGAAAGTACTCAATTCCACACACATAGGAGCATACAAGGTTCATTCATACGTAACAAAAGATTAGATTTCCACTTGTATAAAATAAACAAGTTGAAATTGTCACTTTTCCCCTCTTCCGGTACTCTGAATCACCACAATCTATTCAAATATGGCATCACAATTACATAACGAATCTAATAACTCTAAAATCACTTAATTCGGAGAAAAAGGATAAAATGGTTAAAAATTTCATACTAAAAAATATTATCGAAATCTAAAAATTAATATATGAAAATGTTCTCGACGTAATAAGAAACTCAACGGTGAAAATAATTTTGAAAACAAAGTTAAGATGAGGGAGAAATCAAAAATTCAAGTTTAGGAAATTCATATCCAAAAATTTCCAATTTACACCATTAAAATCCCAAAATTAGAAGTTAAATCATCAATTAATCAATGAAATAGGTTAGAAAATAGTTATCCAGTCAATTTGCCTTCAAAACCTTGAAATTTCTCTCTTAGAACGAGCTTGAAAATGTCAAAAATGGTGAAAAAGATTTAAATCCCGTATTTTAAAAGAGTTCACTATTTCAGTCATCGATTCACTTTGCGAATATGGAGAAGGATCCGCAAGCGTGGAGCCTTAGACTCTCCAACCCTCCGTGAAAGCAGGACTTGATCCACGAACGAGGAGGTTCCCATGACAGTCCTCCACGAACGCGGAGAGGGGTTCCACGAACGCGAAGCTCAACCAAGCTAGACCTCTCCAACATTGTCCCACTCCTGCGAATGCGGAGCACAAATGGGTGGCACCAGATATCAGTTGCATCAGCAATCACATAACACAAATAAAATTGAAACTAGACCCTCAGAAATTCGTTTGGAACCTCGTGACCACAAATCAAACATAGAACTCTATCACAAATGATGATCCAGACTCAAGAGAATCATCAAAATTAGAATTCGGAGCCTCCATGGTCCCGAATCTGAGAAAGGTAGTTTTAACTAGTTTTAGACCTAAAAACTCAAAATATTCTTGGAAGTTCTAAAAATAGCAACAAAGGCATTTCTAGCATTAGTTTTACCACCCGGAACCACTGGAACTGACAAAATTTTGATACAAGCTCCCAAACTTCAAACGTTGACTGAAGTCAAACTTATACTCTAAAATGAACTAGAATTGCAACTTTGGACCTAAAATCTCCATTTTAACTCCTAATTCAGTTCTACAAGTTCTCCTAGACCAGATTTGGTATTTTAGAATCGATGAAATTGACAACTCCGATACTCAAAACTCAAATTGACTTCAAAACTCAAAATTTTCAACTTTAAGCCTTTTAAAACTCTTCATTTTGTAAAACTCCAACCTTTTACAAGATTTTCAAAATCTGACTTTTAGACTTATCCAAAAATGATCCAACGTAACTTTTAGGAAGAAAAAATGGTACTTAAGTTGAAAATACCATAAATGACCATCATAGTCATTACATCATCCACTACTAAAAACAATGTTTGTCCTCGAACATGAGATAAGGAACATACTTGAAGGCTCAAACAACTGAGGATACCAGGCACGCATATCAGACTATGTCTCCCATATGGCCTCACTCTCGGGCTTATGGCTCCACTGGACCTTCACTGAAACGATCTCCTTGGTCCTCAACTTTCTCACCTGACTGTCCAAAATGACTACCAGTTGCTCCTCATAAGTCAAATCAGGGCTCAATTCAACTGAATCCATAGAAATCACATGGGACTTATTCGGGATGTAATGCCGCAACATCGAAACATGAAAGACAGGATAGACGGAAGACAGGTTGGGTGGCAAAGCAGGTCTATAAGCTACCTCCTCCACTCTATCAAGAATATCAAAAGGACTAATAAACCTTGGGCTTAGCTTTCCCTTTCTCCCAAACTTCATGACACCCTTCAAAGGGGAGACTTTCAACCAAATCATATCCCCAACCGCAAACTCCAAAGGTCAAACCCGCCTATTATTATAGCTCTTTTGGCTACTCTGGGTTGTCACCAATCTACCCTGGATTAACCGTACCCGCTCAAGGTTATCTTTAAACATCTTAACACCTATACCCACCACTGCTATGGTATCAAAACAACCTATGGGTGATCTGCATCTCCGACCATACAAGACCTTAAAAGGAGTCATCTGAATGCTAGAACGATATTTGTTGTTGTAGGCAAACTCCACTAAGGCCAAATATTGATCCCACCTAGTACTAAAATCAATAACATAGGCTCGGAGCATATCCTCTAGTATATGAATGGTCCTCTCGGATTGGCCATCAGTTTGGGGGTGAAAAGTTGTACTCAAATCCAAACAGTTCCCCAAACCATTATGTAAGGCCCTCCAAAAGTGTGAAGTAAACAATGAGCCTCGATCTGATATGATAGACATTGGGACCCCATGAAGTCTCACAATCTAACTGATATAAAGCTGGGTCGGTCTCTACGCGGTCTACTTTACTTTAACCGGAATGAAGTGTGCAGACTTGGTCAAATGATCTACTACTACCCAAATAGAGTCAAAACCCCCGACAGTAGGAGGTAAGCCAACAACGAAGTCCATGACAATGCATTTCCACTTCTACTCGGGAATGGACATCTTCTAAAGCTCTCCACGTGGCCTCAAGTGCTCATACTTGACTTGTTGGCATGTAAAGCACCTGGATACAAACTCTGAAACATCTCTCTTCATACCGGGATACTAATAATGTTGACTCAGATTATGATACATCTTTGCTGCTCCTGAATGAATAAAGTATCTAGAAAAATGTGCTTCCTTGAGTATCAATATGATCAAATCTCCCACCTTGGGCACACAAATACGACTTTTAATTTTCAAAACACCATCAGAATCAAGCATTGTTTCCCTAGCTTCATCTCTCGTCACTTTATCCCGATAATACACAACTTCTCATCCTCAAACTGACTTTCTCAAATTTGATCCATCAAAGATGAGCGGGCCTCAATAGTAGCAAGCACTCCACCTTGATCTGAAATTTGCAACCTCACCAACCCATTAGCCAATCTCTGAACATCTCTAGCCAAAGGTCGCTCCTCAACTCGGATGGCTGCTAAACTCCCCATACTAGAAGCTTTCCTACTCAATGCATCAGCCACCACATTGTCCTTTCCGGGGTGATAGAGAATAGTTAAGTCGTAATCTTTTAGAAGCTCAATCCACCTTTTTTGTTTCAGATTTAGATCCCTCTAACTGAAGATATATTGAAGACTGCGATGGTCAGTAAAGATCCCACAATGGACTCCGTATAAATAGTGACACCATAACTTCAACACGAACACAATCGCAGCTAACTCCAAATCATGGATGGGGTAGTTCCTTTATAGGCCTTCAATTGTCTAGAAGCATAAGCAATAAGCTTCCCTTTTTACATCAACACACCACCTAGCCTCACTTTCAAAGCATCATAATAGACTATGAAATCGACACCCTCCTCCGGCAATGTCAGAATAAGAGTTGTAGTTAATAAATGTTTGAGCTTTTGGAAGCTCTCCTCACACTTATAGGACCAATGAATCATCACATTCCTCTGAGTAAGTCTATATAGTGGAGCTACAATAATAGAGAAACCCTGAACAAAATGGTGATAATAACCAGTCAAGCCCACAAAACTGCAAATCTCTGAAGCTGAGGTAGGCCTAGTCCAACCTCGAACAGCCTCAATCTTCGCCGAATCAACTTGAATATCTTCCTTGGACACCACGTGTCCCAAGAATGCTACTGACCTCAATCAAAACTCACACTTGGAGAATTTTGTATACAACTTCTCCTTCCTAAGCCTCTAGAGCACAATCCTCAAATGTCTCACATGGTCCTCCTCGATCATGGAATAGACCAAAATATCATCGATGAACACAATTACAAATGAATCCAAAGTCAGCCGAAACACCTCATTCATCAACTCCATAAATGTTGTAGGGGCATTAGTCAAACTAAAGGACATAACAAGGAACTCATAATGGGCATACCTAGTCCGAAAAGCTATCTTTGGAATATTTGAGTGTCGGTTACGAAGCTGGTGATATCTAGACCTCAAGTCAATCTTAGAAAATAATGCATCTCCCTGAAGCTGGTCAAACATATCATCAATGCGATGAAGAGGATACTTGTTCTTGACAGTCACTTTGTTCAACTTTCTATAATCAATACACATTCTCATAGACTCATTCTTCTTCTTAACAAATAGAATTGAGGCATCCCAAGGTGAAACACTGAGGCGAACCTTACTCAATAGATCCTAAAGGTGTTTCTTAAGCTCCTTCAACTCAACTGGAGCCATACAGTAGGGAGTGATAGAAATGGGTTTGGTGCCCGGCTTAAGGTCAATAGTAAAATCAATGTTCCAATTAGGAGGAACTCTCGATAAATCCATAGGAAACACATCCGGAAAGTCACCAACCAACGAAATAGACTCCATAAAAGGTGACTTAACAATGGTATCACGAATAAAAGCCAAATAAGCCAAATGCCCTCGATCAATCAACTTTTGGGCCCAAATATAAGATATAACTTTACTAGGATAGGAACCCTTTGAACCAGTCCACTCAATCCTCGATCTACCTGGCATGACTAAGGTAATGGTCTTAGCATAACAATCAAGAACAATATGATAACGAGATAGGAAATCCATATCCAGAATAACATCAAAATCTACCATATCCAGTATAATCACATCCACCCAAATCTTATAACCCACCAAAGTAACAAGAAAGGATCGATACACTCGATCCACTATTAAGGGCTCTCCTACTGGGGTCGAAACATGAACAGACATAGACGTGGTATCACAAGGAAACTCAAACCCCTAGGAGAAATAAGCAAAACATAAGAACAAGTAGAGCCAGGATCAAATAATACAGATGCAGGGCGATGGCAAACCGAAATAATACTTGTAATAACAACATCAGAGGTTGCAGCCTCGGGCCTGCCTGGAAAAGCATAACAATGAGCATCTCGACCTCCACTCGAAAAAATTGACCTTCTACCACCTAACTGAGTGGAAATATCACCTGCTCCCCTACCACCAGTACATCCACCTCTATCCGTCTGACCTCTACCAAGGCCTTTAGTCTATGGGACTGAACCTCTGGCTGGTGGTGTCGGATCTCTAACTAGTGCTGCAGAATATGAATGGTGGGGCTCAAAATGAGTCTATCTAGGGTACTGGAGAATCATGTGATCAGGAGATCCACACCCGTAGCAGGATCTAGGGGTGAACCACTACTGGGGAGAAGCAGGAGGGATGTTGTAGCCTCCTCGGCCAGTAGGCCTCTACTGGGAACCAAATGAACTCTACCCCAAACTATAAGAATCACGGAGGCCTCGTCCTCCCTTTGAAGCTGGCAAGGTTGCATGAACCCCGCGATGCTGAAATGAACTGCCTCCTCTAGCTAGACCTTTGCCCCCAAATGAGGCACCTGAGTATTGTCCTAAGGTACGAACCCTTTTGGGGTCCCTAAACTCCTCTCACTGCATTAACTCTGCCTCCTTGGCAACACTAACCAATGACCGGAAGGAAAATCCATCTCTAGCTACCCAGAATATAGATTGCCTGATCGAATAAATTAACCCTCTCACAAAACGATGGACCTTCTCTCCTTCGATTGGAAGTAGAGCTATAGCATGACAGGCCAACTGGCATAAGCGAACCTCATACTCTGAAATTGTCATGGTGTCCTTCCTCAAACTCTCAAATCTCAACCATTTCTCCTCTCGGACACTCCAAGGAATAAACCGATCATAAAAAAATGTCACAGAATGTCTCCCAAGTCATCTGAGAAGACCCAGCTGGAAGGGATCCTGAGTAAGTCCTCCACCACTCCCTAGCTGGCCCACGGAGCTGGAAGGTAACATATCTTACACATGTGTATTCGTTAAACCCACAGTATCAAGCAACTCTCTGGAAGTAGTCAAGAACTCATGTGCATCCTCATTCTTGCCACCCTGGAATTGAGGTGGCTCCATCTTCTTGAATTTTTTGTATCTCTACACTACTCATCATCAGTAAAGGCTGTAATTGGTAGAATCTCAATAAATTGAGTTGAGTTGCTAGTGACAGCTCCACCTGAACCTGGGCCTTGAGGGCCTGCTGCTGATCCTGAGGCTGAACCCCAACCTGGGTCTATGAATACTAGGAGTGTCAGCTGGGCTACCTGCCTGCCCCAAAGTCTCCAACACACCCAGACCCTCAAAAGTGTATCCTGAAGTAGTGGTGTTACAGCAAACTCATATGGAACCTACTCCTATCTAGGCTCCAAAGTTGGCTCGGGGGAGATACCTCGATCATAATCTCTCGCTAGTGCAGCTCCTCCGCCCCAGCCTCTGGCACGGCCCCTATCCCTAGCTGGGTCTCAATAGAAACATCAGGGGCGACCTCTCCTCGTCCTGAAGCAGCGGTAACTCTGGCCCTCACCATCTGTCAAAGGACATCCGAACACTCAACACTTAAACAAAATCACACACGAATGAATCAGCATGAAACACAAGGGAATTTTTCCTAACAGTCTTCGTGGCCTCTCAAGGATAAGCAACGGATGTCTTCACACCGATCCTTAAGACTCTACTCGACTGGGCTTGTACACATGTGAGACCTACGAACCTAGGCTCCGATACGAAATTGTCACAACCCAAACTTTGAATGTGATGGCACTCACCTATTCCACCAAGGTGAGTCAGCCAAAAACCCAAAAACTTATCAATAATAACAAAAGAGAAAGATAATAGTCTAATAATATAAATAAACAAAAAAAAGCATAATACAATTATCCTAAGAACTGGTGTCACATGTACAAGCCTCTAAATGTAGAATACTCAAAAGAAATACAAGTCATAAATGTCTAATCCTAAAATAGAACAAAACATAGGATGGAATCCTCAAAATCCTGTTGAAGACATAAGCAGCTACCTCAAAAGAAATCTGGAAGCTTGAATCCAAAAGAGAAAAAACTAGCAAAATGAACCAGGCTCGCAAGCTACAAAAAATGTAGCAAGGGGTGAGCACCAAACAATAGGGTACTCAGCGAAATGGAACTAATCTAAAGTTAAGTAATGAAGAACACAAGTAACTCCTTAAATCCCAACCACAATCCGCCGAACCAAAAATCTGCACTCAGAAAAAGCTCAGCATAATAGAATATAGAGATCACAGTAATATATATATATATTCATCATCTGACATGATATCTCGATACATAAGTACACAAGTAGATCCAACACTTACTAACAATCAGGAATAAGATAAGTATACAATATACAACACCAACCAAATATAATATGAGATGAAGTGAATGTTATGAGATGAATATCATGCAATGCAATGACAAACAGTCGTGATGCATGTCTGTCCTAGAATACATATCCGTTGATCAAATATGGTTGTCTACCTCAGTCATAACCCATGGGGGCTGCACATGGATCGTGTATCTGTGATTATGACCGGCAATGTCATCGACTCATGTCACTGGGTTGAAACCATTTCCCTTCAGCCTTTCATCTCCTTTCTTTCTTCTTCTAGCCGGAACTATTTCCCTTCGACTTTTCATCAACATTGGATCACAAAGCAACAAATAATAATGGCAATTAATCTTGCTCAAGGAGATGAAATATGCAAGATGTTCATATATATATATATAAATCATGTATCTCAATATTAGAACCCGATAAATTCTTAAGTGTCTCAACATCACCACAGTGTCAATATATCAACCATATCATAATATAAGGATCATCCCGCTATCCATATCGAATGATTCACAAGATTTCAAATACACAATTAATTGATAGTCAATAAGTCACCATATGAACAATTCTTCCATTCAACATATCATAATCAACCCTATGACAATGCAATTATATCCCCAAAGTACTCAATTCCACACACATAGGAGCATACAAGGTTCAGTCATACTTAACAAAAGGTTTGAAGTCCACTTGACTCAAATCAAGTCTAAATTGTCTTTTTCCCCCTCTTTTGGTACTCCGAATCACCACAATCTATTCAAATATGGCATCATAATTACATAACGAATCTTTTTTTTGAGTAAAGGTAACTTTGCATTCACAAAAGGCTTATCTACAACAGATGGTGCAGAACATTTTACAATCCACACATGGTGTGTGCCCCTCCTCAGTGAGGACTACGCAACAAAACAAAACTTTACAAATTCCCTATAAAGTCAACTATGTCTATTGTATTCCCTACCATATCATGTTTACACCAAAAAAGAAGTAAACTAAGGCAGTTGATTCTAATCTTCTGGTTGTTGGCCCCTTTGCCTTCAAAACATCTTGAATTTCTCTCCCTCTACAATGTCCACCAGACACAAGCTGGAATGGATTTCCACCAATCTTCAGTGGCGCCCCTGCTGCCAACACCTTTCTAGCAGTTGAGTAAGTCCATAGTAGACTTAGGCATTACCCAACTGACTCCAAGGATACAGAGGAACATATTCCACAGATTTGTAGCTGTTTTGCAATGAATAAATAGATGGTTGTTTACCTCTGCTTCTTGACTGCACATATAACACCTTGAGAAAATCTGGAAACCTCTTCCTTATAACACTTCATGTGTTAGGCAAGCTTGTCTTAGCACTAACCAATTAAAATAAGCTACTTTTAATGGGCTTCTAACCTTCCAAATTAGCTTCCAGGGCCATATTTCTGTGATGGCTTGGTTATTGTTCTTCCACCAGTAGCAAGACTTCACTGTGAAGACCCCTTTGTTGTGCAGAGACCAGATTGGCTTGTCTGCATTAGTAGCAATACCTGGGAAGTTGTTCAGGACCTGGAGAAATCTGGCCATCTCTGTCACTTCCCAATCATTTAGTGCTCTTCTGAAGATCAAATTCCAACCCTGGGGGCTCCACATTTATGAGACTGAGGCATTCCTTTGTGAGCTTAGATTGTAAAGATGTGGGAAAAGAGTTCTTAAGTTATCTTCCCCCACCTAGTGCTCACTCCAGAAATCAATTTTCACTCCATTACCCACTTGAAAGGAAATGTTGTTGTAAAACTGAAGTCACAACCTCCTGATGTCTTTCAGACACTACATCCAAAGGTGCCCATGGCCTCCTTTGTGGTCCACTGGCTACGCAGACCATACTTATCTTCAATAAACCTTCTCCACAATGTCATATCTTCTGTGCAAAACCTCCAAAGCCACTTTTGAAGTAAGCATTCATTTTGTGTACTAAGATTTTTAATTCCCAAACCCCCTTGGTTTCTATTTAGTGTCAATGATTCCTATTTGACCAAATTATAACCTTTTTTCTCCTTATTTCCTTGCCATAAGAAAGACCTCCTTAATCTGTTAATCTTCTTCTCAATGCTTTTGGGTATTGGAAGCAGGCTCATCATGTATGTAGGGAGAGC